>CAXDID010000470.1:0-16776 GCA_963988835.1 Hexamita inflata | reverse complement strand
TCTAGGCTTCCGTTAAGATTGGCATGGTTTCCTATTTTGCGTCAGCTATCGTTTTTTATTCATTTGGACCATCTTTTGGCTATGATTTGACAGGCTTTTCTAAGACAGGTTATTTATCCTCTTTCTTTTTCTAAGTTTCCTTTTGAGGAGACTTTGCGCTAGATTGGGGCTTTTTAGTGGTCTTTTGATCTTGTGACTTTTAGACTGGGGGCTTTTCCTCTTTCTGTTTCTGAGCGTTCTTAGGCTTCGTTTTGTCAGGCGCCTTTTCTTCGATATTCTTCGTAGATTCAGCTTTCTAACTTACTTCAGTCTTTTTCTTCTCGTTTTCAGGCTGGGCTTCGGCATTGCTTGTCTTTTAAGTGATCTTCTTGTCGTCATGATTCTTTTTGGTTTCTTTGAATTTACGCATCACTGCCGCCGCTGTATCAAATTAACTTTACAATTCTCTTTACAATTTGGCGATCTTCTCTTTGAGAGACTAAATTTTCTTGTCATCGCCTTTCGCGTTGGGGATTACTTTGGTCTGGGTGGGTTAGTCAGGTTTTTTCTTTGTGGACGTGTCCTCCAGTTTATTGTTGTCTTTTTCTGCTGTTTGCGTTGACTTCTTTTTAGTTTTTGTCTTGTGGGCTTTTTCAAAGTTTTTCAGTGTTTATTTAGGCTTTGCAGGCACTTCTTTGATTGGAGATTGTGTGGCTACCTTCATCATTCCTTTTTCGTGAAGGTAATCAAAGATTTTCCCGTAGTTGTCGTGTATATATTTAACTATATATTTTAACTCAATTGGTGATATGATTACTTTTAGAATTCAAATATGCTAATACTAAAATATTTATTCACATTCGCCTCTGCAGGTAGCTGATAAACATGATGACCTTTCTCCTGAAATATACTTCTTCTCCAATTTCAGCGAAGAAAGCGTCAACTATCTCTGACGGCTTGCTATTTGGCATTTCTCGTGTAAGTTCCCTGATCCTGTTTTTGTGGTCATCGCTTATCTCTTCATACTGACATTACGAAAACGACTTCTGGAAGTACTGCTTCAGCTGCAACTTGGTCTTGTAGGGGATAATATTTTATACCTTTTCCCAAAATAGGTTTTGATTGTGAGATTGGAAGTAGTTGATGAGATATTAACATCTTTATCTGTCTGTTATTTGATCTACTGTCGTATTTAATTCTTTCATAACTATCATAAGTGCATGCTTAAATTGTTGTTTGAACTGCGATAATGGTATTATTTAGGTTAACTTTGTCATGCTTACACTTTAATAGTCACTCACGCTTTGTACTATATTGCCTGTTTCACTGGGTAGTTATTGAGCTTTATATAAATGATATTTCGAAATTTCAATAAAAAGCTCATGAATTACGTTCTATTTTACGTTCAAGTTTATTGATAAGCTGCTTATAACTAACGATAAGCTACTTATAACATCATCAATTGAACATTCATTTAATAGTATTAACTTATTTGAATCGTGAAATTAGACATATTTGCTATTTTACTCAATGAAGTGGACTGTCACTGCTTTTACGAACTATTATTTATATAGTTAGTTATATAATAATATTTATATAGTTATTATATTTTTCAATTTGTTTCACTCATATTTTAACGACAACTCTTTCTCTACGATGTTTGGTGAAGATATCTTCACAATCATCGCAATTGTCATTAACTTGATCGGTAGTTCTGTTTAATGTTTAATCGAATAAACTATCGAATCCATTTGTTTGGTCAACTTCACTGGCAGTAATCTTGAATTATTTTGCTTTTTACAAATATTTAAGAAGATACACACAAACAGCTACAAGAGCTAAAGCTAAAACAGCAACAGATACCCAAGTGCCAGTATTCATACCAGATTTAACACTCTTGATTATATCAGCTGTTACATCTTCAACGCATAATCCCTCTTAATCAAGAACGCAATCAGAACAAATATTCCAATATTACTTGAAGCCTTCGGTGCAAGAATCTACGCAAAGGTTAACTTACTATAATAATGGTAAAGTGCAACTATGTAGGCATTCGTCTTCTTTAAGGAAATAGTTGCATTTTAGGATGCAAGTATCCTGATATCTTATCTTTAAAACTTCGAAATTTTAGCACGTAGGTTCGCATCTTGTAGCAGATAACCCATCATTTGCTGAGTAGTTCCCGCTTCCACAACTAATAAGACAGAACTTTTCTAATGTTAAATCTTACCAATATAGATTATTCGGGCAGTCATCAACGCATTTTTATTCTTCCTGAATATTGAATTTCAAAGTGCTGAACATAGAGCATTTAACCTCGCATCTCTCCATCGTGGCGTCGTAGGTGACGTCGAGGCCGTGTTGGTTGGAGCTGCAGTCCGGGAGGCAGGTCAAGAACTGGGTGGACGAATCGCGGTTGTAGAACGGAGCCGGGCAGACGGCCACGCATTCGGACGTGATAGTGTCGATGAACTTGTGGGTGGTCTGGGAGAAGCACTCGGAGACGCACTGCTTCGAGTCCGAGTTGGAGGCGTTCACCACGAAGAAGACCGGACAGACGCCAGTGCAGATCTTGGGCTGGATGTCGGCGCGGACGGAGTAGTTCTGAGAGGCGCACAGAGAGACGCAGTGGTTGTCGGCTTCGGCGTACGGGATCGCGGACGGGCAGGAGGCCGAGCAGTTCTTGACGTCGTCGAAGTACTTCCTTTCGGTCGGACAGGCCAAAAGACAGCTCTGGCCATCGATGAAGTTCAGGGTCTGGAAGAGCGCGCAAGAGCTCTCGCATCTGGTATAGGTCGCGTGGTAGGACTCGACGCCAGTGAAGTTGGAGGCGGCGCAGGCGGCCGGCGTGCAGAACAAGAACTAGTTGGCGTTGACTCTGTAGTAAGAGCCCGAGGCGCAGGTGGAGACGCAGGCGTTCGAGCCCTCGTTCAAGAACTTGAGAGAGGCCTGGTCGTAGCACTGGGCCACGCAGATATTTCCGGTGACGAAGTAGGGCTTCGCGCCGTCGCATTGGTCCTGGCAGAGATTGTCTTTCGTGAACTTGGTCGTGCTGAAATCAGAGCAGGCGGCTTCGCATCTCTCCATCGTGGCGTCGTAGGTGACGTCGAGGCCGTGTTGGTTGGAGCTGCAGTCCGGGAGGCAGGTCAAGAACTGGGTGGACGAATCGCGGTTGTAGAACGGAGCCGGGCAGACGGCCACGCATTCGGACGTGATGGTGTCGATGAACTTGTGGGTGGACTGGGAGAAGCACTCGGAGACGCACTGCTTCGAGTCCGAGTTGGAGGCGTTCACCACGAAGTAGACCGGACAGGCGCCAGTGCAGATCTTGGGCTGGACGTCAACATGGACGGAGTAGTTCTGAGAGGCGCACAGAGAGACGCAGTGGTTGTCGGCTTCGGCGTACGGGATCGCGGACGGGCAGGAGGCCGAGCAGTTCTTGGCGTCGTCGAAGTACTTCCTTTCGGTCGGACAGACCAAAAGACAGCTCTGGCCGTCGATGAAGTTCAGGGTCTGGAAGAGCGCGCAAGAGCTCTCGCATCTGGAGTAGGTCGCGTGGTAGGAGTCGACGCCCGTGAAGTTGGAGGCGGCGCAGGCGGCCGGCGTGCAGAACAAGAACTGGTCGGCGTTGTTTCTGTAGTAAGAGTCGAAGGCGCAGGTGGAGACGCAGGCGTTCGAGCCCTCGTTCAAGAACTTGAGAGAGGCCTGGTCGTAGCACTGGGCCACGCAGATATTTCCGGTGATGAAGTAGGGCTTCGCGCCGTCGCATTGGTCCTGGCAGAGATTGTCTTTCGTGAACTTGGGCGTGCTGAAATCAGAGCAGGCGGCTTCGCATCTCTCCATCGTGGCGTCGTAGGTGACGTCGAGGCCGTGTTGGTTGGAGCTGCAGTCCGGGAGGCAGGTCAAGAACTGGGTGGACGAATCGCGGTTGTAGAACGGAGCCGGGCAGACGGCCACGCATTCGGACGTGATGGTGTCGATGAACTTGTGGGTGGTCTGGGAGAAGCACTCGGAGACGCACTGCTTCGAGTTCGAGTTGGAGGCGTTCACCACGAAGAAGATCGGACAGACGCCAGTGCAGATCTTGGGCTGGACGTCGGCGCGGACGGAGTAGTTCTGAGAGGCGCACAGAGAGACGCAGTGGTTGTCGGCTTCGGCGTACGGGATCGCGGACGGGCAGGAGGCCGAGCAGTTCTTGACGTCGTCGAAGTACTTCCTTTCGGTCGGACAGACCAAAAGACAGCTCTGGCCGTCGATGAAGTTCAGGGTCTGGAAGAGCGCGCAAGAGCTCTCGCACCTGGTATAGGTCGCGTGGTAGGACTCGACGCCCGTGAAGTTGGAGGCGGCGCAGGCGGCCGGCGTGCAGAACATGAACTGATTGGCGTTGACTCTGTAGTAAGAGCCTGAGGCGCAAGTGGAGACGCAGGCGTTCGAGCCCTCGTTCAAGAACTTGAGAGAGGCCTGGTCGTAGCACTGGGCCACGCAGATATTTCCGGTGATGAAGTAGGGCTTCGCGCCGTCGCATTGGTCCTGGCAGAGATCGTCTTTCGTGAACTTGGTCGTGCTGAACATCGAGCAGGCGGCTTCGCATCTCTCCATCGTGGCGTCGTAGGTGACGTCGAGGCCGTGTTGGTTGGAGCTGCAGTCCGGGAGGCAGGTCAAGAACTGGGTGGACGAATCGCGGTTGTAGAACGGAGCCGGGCAGACGGCCACGCATTCGGACGTGATGGTGTCGATGAACTTGTGGGTGGTCTGGGAGAAGCACTCGGAGACGCACTGCTTCGAGTCCGAGTTGGAGGCGTTCACCACGAAGAAGATCGGACAGACGCCAGTGCAGATCTTGGGCTGGACGTCGGCGCGGACGGAGTAGTTCTGAGAGGTGCACAGAGAGACGCAGTGGTTGTCGGCTTCGGCGTACGGGATCGCGGACGGGCAGGAGGCCGAGCAGTTCTTGACGTCGTCGAAGTACTTCCTTTCGGTCGGACAGACCAAAAGACAGCTCTGGCCGTCGATGAAGTTCAGGGTCTGGAAGAGCGCGCAAGAGCTCTCGCACCTGGTATAGGTCGCGTGGTAGGACTCGACGCCAGTGAAGTTGGAGGCGGCGCAGGCGGCCGGCGTGCAGAACATGAACTGATTGGCGTTGACTCTGTAGTAAGAGCCTGAGGCGCAAGTGGAGACGCAGGCGTTCGAGCCCTCGTTCAAGAACTTGAGAGAGGCCTGGTCGTAGCACTGGGCCACGCAGATATTTCCGGTGATGAAGTAGGGCTTCGCGCCGTCGCATTGGTCCTGGCAGAGATCGTCTTTCGTGAACTTGGTCGTGCTGAACATCGAGCAGGCGGCTTCGCATCTCTCCATCGTGGCGTCGTAGGTGACGTCGAGGCCGTGTTGGTTGGAGCTGCAGTCCGGGAGGCAGGTCAAGAACTGGGTGGAGGAGTCGCGGTTGTAGAACGGAGCCGGGCAGACGGCCACGCATTCGGACGTGATGGTGTTGATGAACTTGTGGGTGGCCTGGGAGAAGCACTCGGAGACGCACTGCTTCGAGTTCGAGTTGGAGGCGTTCACCACGAAGAAGACCGGACAGGCGCCAGTGCAGATCTTGGGCTGGACGTCGGCGCGGACGGAGTAGTTCTGGGAGGCGCACAGAGAGACGCAGTGGTTGTCGGCTTCGGCGTACGGGATCGCGGAGGGGCAGGAGGCCGAGCAGTTTTTGACGTCGTCGAAGTACTTCCTTTCGGCCGGACAGACCAAAAGACAGCTCTGGCCGTCGATGAAGTTCAGGGTCTGGAAGAGCGCACACGAGTTTTCGCATCTGGAGTAGGTCGCGTGGTAGGACTCGACGCCCGTGAAGTTGGCTGAATCACAAGCGGCCGGCGTGCAGAACAGGAACTGGTCGGCGTTGACTCTGTAGTAAGAGCCCGAGGCGCAGGTGGAGACGCAGGCGTTCGAGCCCTCGTTCAAGAACTTGAGAGAGGCCTGGCCGTAGCACTGGGCCACGCAGACGTTTCCGGTGATGAAGTAGGGCTTCGCGCCGTCGCATTGGTCCTGGCAGAGATCGTCTTTCGTGAACTTGGTCGTGCTGAATTCAGAGCAGGCGGTCTCGCATCTCTTTACGGTGGTGCTGTAGGTATTATCGAATCCGTTGAACTTTGAATTACAATCAGCCACGCAGGTCAGAACGCCGGTAGACGGATTTCTTTCGTAAAACGCGCAAGTGCTGACGCATTCTTGCGTAGCTGCGTTAACGAACTTGAAAGTGGGCTGGTCGTAACATTGGGCGACGCACTGCTTCGAGTTGCTGTCGCTCGCGTTGATGACGAAGTTGCCGGCACAGTTAGCTACCTGGCACGTCTTGATGGAAGAAACGATGGAATAGATTCCAGAAGAGCAGTGGGCAACGCATTATCCGTTCGTTTCCACGAACATCGTGCACGTGGCAGAGCAGTTCTTAGAGCCGTCGTAGTACGGCTTCGAAGCTGGACAAGAAGACATGCAGAGCTTGTCGTCAGTGAATTTCAGAGTATCGAAAAGCGCACACGAGTTTTCGCATCTGGTATAGGTTCCGTGGTAGGAGTCGACGCCCGTGAAGTTGGAGGCGGCGCAGGCGGCCGGCGTGCAGAACAAGAACTGGTCGGCGTTGACTCTGTAGTAAGAGCCCGAGGCGCAGGTGGAGACGCAGGCGTTCGAGCCCTCGTTCAAGAACTTGAGAGAGGCCTGGCCGTAGCACTGGGCCACGCAGACGTTTCCGGTGATGAAGTAGGGCTTCGCGCCGTCGCATTGGTCCTGGCAGAGATTGTCTTTCGTGAACTTGGTCGTGCTGAACATCGAGCAGGCGACCTCGCATCTCTCCATCGTGGCGTCGTAGGTGACGTCGAGGCCGTGTTGGTTGGAGCTGCAGTCCGGGAGGCAGGTCAAGAACTGGGTGGAGGAGTCGCGGTTGTAGAACGGAGCCGGGCAGACGGCCACGCATTCGGACGTGATGGTGTTGATGAACTTGTGGGTGGCCTGGGAGAAGCACTCGGAGACGCACTGCTTCGAGTTCGAGTTGGAGGCGTTCACCACGAAGAAGACCGGGCATTCGCCTGTGCAGACCAGGGGCTGGACGTCGGCGCGGACGGAGTAGTTCTGGGAGGCGCACAGAGAGACGCAGTGGTTGTCGGCTTCGGCGTACGGGATCGCGGAGGGGCAGGAGGCCGAGCAGTTTTTGACGTCGTCGAAGTACTTCCTTTCGGCCGGACAGACCAAAAGACAGCTATGGCCGTCGATGAAGTTCAGGGTCTGGAAGAGCGCGCAGGAGTTTTCGCATCTGGAGTAGGTCGCGTGGTAGGACTCGACGCCCGTGAAGTTGGAGGCGGCACATGCGGCCGGCGTGCAGAACAGGAACTGGTCGGCGTTGACTCTGTAGTAAGAGCCGAAGGCGCAGGTGGAGACGCAGGCGTTCGAGCCCTCGTTCAAGAACTTGAGAGAGGCCTGGTCGTAGCACTGGGCCACGCAGATATTTCCGGTGATGAAGTAGGGCTTCGCGCCGTCGCATTGGTCCTGGCAGAGATTGTCTTTCGTGAACTTGGTCGTGCTGAACATCGAGCAAGAATTTTCGCATCTCTTTACGGTGGTGCTGTAGGTATTATCGAATCCGTTGAACTTCGAATTACAGTCAGCAAGGCATGTGAAGACTCCAGTTCCAGTTTCGTAGTGATAGAACGAGCAAGTGTTAACACAATCGAGGCCGTTCACGGCTATAAATTTATTTGAGGTGCTCTTACAATCTGGAACGCAGGTGTGAGCGTTTGAAAACGGCTTTGAGTCAAAGAGTGAGCACGAACTTTCGCATCTCAAATTAGAGATGTGTTTAACAGATTCAATGGCAGTGTAGTTCGTACCTCCGCAGGTAGCCAAGCAAAATCTGGTTGAGCTGGAATAATAGTAATAATTACTTGGGCAGCTTGTCACGCATTTCATATTCGGCGTATCAACTAAATAGGTGTTTGGACATGTAGTGTAGCATCTTTTCTCAGTTTCTTGTAAATATGGATATCCAACTGGGCAAGTATGAACGCACTTCTTCTAACTTCCATCCAAATAATAATATTCGCAATAAGTTGATGCTAAGTCTTCACAATAAGTTCCGTTCAGGTAATCACAGGATGTAGCGCAAACGGCTCCATCTCTCTTCCAAAATGAACCGCCATTGTAGGAAGTAAGGCAGCTCTCGCATATTCTGAGCGCGCTCTGATTATATTTTCCCTCTGGGCATGTTGAGATGCAGGAGCTGTCCATCAATTGACCTGTGGTGCAGATTAAAGGACAGGTAGACGAGGTGAAGGTGTTCGAGAGCATCGTTTTCGGGAAGCATCCAGAGCCAAGAGCAACTGGAGACGTGGCGGGGCAAGTGGCTACGCACTGGGCATTAGTCTGAGTAAACGTGACTAAGTTAGCGCATTTAACGCACGTAGAGCTGGATGGGTAGAGTCCGAGCTTGGCCGGGCAAGTAACGTAGCATGAAGCATTTGTCGAGCTGAAGTAATTTGCAGGGCAAGCTGCCTGGCAAAACAGTTCAAATACTTTACTTGGGCAGGATGACACGCATATTTTAGCAACCGGGTTGTAAAGCTGTGTGCATTCAAGTTGTGAGCCGTCTTGGAAGAAAACTGCGATATTGGCTGTTCCTGGGTAGTAGTACGCCCGTTGAACTGAAAGTGTGAAATCGGTGGTGATTGCACCAGTTGAGTCGAAATCGGTGAAGTAGTATGTTTCTGAGCGCATCATTTTCCACTCGAATAGTTCCAGCCTGGCTGGGTACCATTCTTTGATTAGATTCGGGTGGGTGTTTTCGGTTGCTTATGAATAGTATTTGTACGTTCCGGTGCAGGTTGTGATTACGTTGGTAGATAAAACGGCGTTGTTCATCGTTTAAGTTGTTCCAATTGAAGCTCCGTCCAAATTCGAGGGTGAGATAACTACGTTCGCGGTTGCGTTTGAAATGGGAGCGTTATTCAGCAAAAACGATAAATTGGTGAAGAAAGAACCAACTGAGCTCGTGTTGAATACGTGACCGATAAATTGAGAGGCTTTAATGGATATTGAATTAACTGAGGACATGTTTACCCAGCCAGTGACTGTAATGTTATCGAGAATACCAGCAGCCGAGTTTATAAAGGACACCTCGACAGAAGAACACTACGCTGGTACCGATAAATTTACGTTCAGAATGAAAACGACGTTTTTAAGCGAAGAAGCCTTGAAACCGTCAATGGCGCTGTAACTGCAGTTGCCCCTGAAATTTGAAAAGAGACGCAAACCTGTTACAGTCACTACCGTTGAAAGAGGAGACTACGCCATAAAATCGTATTAGGCGGTAAGAGGATAAAGTGGTTGAGCTGGCCAAATACGGACGTCCGTGAGCCAGTTTGCTGAAGTCGCTATAGCTTAGCAGGAAACTATGAAGTTGAGCATTAATGGAGCGGACTCCTATATAATTTATTTTGCTGTAAAACCATGTTTTCTAGCGATTCATGAATTATTTAGAAAAATGAAACTTCATGTATGTATAGGTACGCATGACTTTTGAATTTCCTGTATTGTTAATATACCAGCTATTTATTGTACCATTAGAGCTACATTGTAATTATTCATACAATCTGAGAATTTGAAAAAATGAAACCGTATATAAAAAACCTATCAAACGATCGACATTACCATAACAATGCTTGATTAAACGATGAATTGTTTGTTTATATAATTTAGGTGTATATGGATTTAATCTTTGTAAAATTGTATTATAATTTATGCAATATTCTTCATTTATTCACTGTACTCTTCTGCCTTATTTTGGAGCGTGTTTCCCTTTTATTGAATCGCTGTTTGTCCGCACATTGTACGATCTCACATTTTAAACCACAACTTTTTTATTCTCATTTTCAGTGATCACATTCTTCATTTAAACAGCTTCTTTTCTAACATCTTTCACTTACTAATTTTATTATTAAGTTTTCTGCTCAACTTTAAAAGGCTGGTTTATTACCACTTTAACTGGTTATTTTGTAACATATTCCGTTTTCTCTGGTTCTTTTTGAGCTATTTTTTGCACTTGAACTGCTTTAGCTCCGTTTTTGGGTCGAATTACGCGGGGAGTTGCGGAATTCACTTTTACAGTTAGAATCTTCTCCTTCAATTCAGAATTATCACCGGCCATTTTAACGAGCTTCACCCTTTTGACGCTTTGGAGGCGGTTAGCGTAGAACATGGTGTCATTTTTGTTGCTTTGGTTCTTTTTCTTTTCACTGTGGTGTTTTCTGGTGAAGAAGATAATTAGGAGAACGGTTATGATAACAACAAGGATTGAAACGATTATTATAATATAAGAGGTGTACTTGGCTTTTAGGGGAACTATTATGCACTGAGATTAAATTGTTGAGTAACCAGTTGGGCAGGATTTCACACAGAGCTTTTAATAAGAAACAAGAGGAGAAGGGCAAGTATCAACACAAGTGCTCTGAGGAGCATAGAATTACTGCATTTCACAGTCTTTGAAGCAGTATAACAAGTTATTGTATGAAATATTTAAGTCTGGTGACGGGCATGATGACTAACATTAAAGATCTAGTTACAAAGGCTTAAAAATTGAACAATTCGTTGTACATGTAATACCATCTTCGCTTAAATACTTTAAGGAAGTTTGATCGTAGCAATGGGCAACACAAATTCTATCAGCAGAGTATGGTTTGAGATTATCACATTTATCTTGACATATTTGGTCCATAGATACTTTTGGCGAGCTAAATAATTAGCAAGAAACTTCACACCTCTCAATTGTACCATTGAATTTAGAATCTATTCCATGGAAATTATAATTACAATCATTTAGACAATAAATATTATTGTCTATAACTTTATAAAACGAGTTTGTGCATGAACTTAAACATTCTTTGGTTAACTCATTAAAATATTTATTAACGGTTTCAGTGGCACAAGTTTAAACGCAAACTCGCATTTGTAAACTTGCTTCAAAATAAGAATAATTTGTGCATACACCTTCGCATTTATATAAAGTTGGATTTAAATTCAATGAATAATTTCCAGAAACGCATTATGAAACACAATATTTATTGTTTTCTAAAAATTTGAAAGAAATTGGACATGTGGCGTAGCATCTTTTCTCAGTTTCTTGTAAATATGGATATCCAACTGGGCAAGTATGAACGCACTTCTTCTGAGCTCCATCCAAATAATAATATTCACAATGAGTTGATGCTAAGTCTTCACAGTAAGTTCCGTTAAGGTAATCGCAAGATGTAGCGCAAACGGCTCCATTTCGCTTCCAAAATGATCCGCCATTGTATTCTGAAGAACAAGCCACGCAAGTTCTGAGGGAACTCTTAGCTATTAAACCGTCGCTACAAGCAACTTTGCAGGTCGAGTCCATAAGATATCCTGGATCGCAGACAGAAGCGCAGCTATCTTCGGTGAATGTGTTTTAAATCATAGTTCTCGGGAAGCATCCGCTGCCGTTTACAACTGGGCTTGTTGAAGGGCAGGAAGCCACGCAGCCACTAAGGTCAACAGCGAAATTCGAGCATTTCGTGCAAACTGTTCCACTCAAGGAGTACCCAAGAGTGGTCGGACACATGATGTAGCACATTTAAGAGTCAGATGAGGAATAAGACCCGTTCGGACAAGAACCTTGGCAGAACTTCTCGAAAAGCTTTCCAGAACAAGTTGGAACGCAAGATTTTGAAACGGGGTCGTATAGTTATGAGCACTCCAGGATGGATCCGTCGGCCATGAAAGCGGCTATTTTAGTGGTTCCTGGCGAGTAATAGGCTCTCTGAGCCGACAACCTCACATCTGGGGTAAAAGCTCCAGTCACGTCAAAGTCGAGATAGAAATACTTCGAGCGCATTTATTTCCACTCCAAAAGCTGGAACCTGGCCTCGTAGTACTCTTTGACGATGCCGGGATGGGCACTGGCGGCTTGGTTAACCTTGTATGTGTATGTACCAGAACAGCTTGTTACGGACTTGGTATCAAGTGTGCAGGTAGGACCGGAAGAGAGCAAAGTGATTGAGTTCGCGTCGAAGCTGGTCTCGAAGAGGGTCACGGAGCCAGAAGAAGATGATTAAGCTGTTCCATTCACGGTAAAGGTGACGTTCGAGAAGCAGTTTGTTGCCACGAAATTATTGAAGATGTGACCCACGAACTTGGAGATGTTCAGGTTAACAGCAGTTGTTGAGGTAATTCTGATCCAACCCGTGAGAGACACGTTCGTGAAAGTTCCTGTGACGGAGTTCGCGAAAGAGATCTCGGCGTTTTTGCACTTTGGACTTACTTACAAATCGACGTCGAGGAAGATCAACACGTTTTTGAAGAAATTCGTACCCACCTGTAGTAGAGAGGTGTAGATGCAGTTACCGTCCTGGATGGAATAAAGCTGAAGGGATTTAACCGTCACCACATCGGCTTGAACGTTCGGAGTTGTTATTTAATTCGCGTAGTCGTACTACTCCGATATTAATACAACGTTGTTCCATATACGAGAGTCCATTTACCAATTTAGATTTATAACTGTAAAAATAAATTACAATTATAACATTCTGAGGAGTGTTTTTATTTTGTACTTCTTAATTTATTTATAAACATAAATTTATTCAATGTTGGATACTTATTTAAGAATTTTGTTTAAGATTTGTTTAATTTCAATTCAAATGAATTTGAAAATGCAATTACATTAATGTTATAAAGTTTACTCCAAAATGATAACATAAACTAATAAAACACTTTTTATCGAAATTTTATGCAACTTGTGATATATTTCATAAATATTAACATCAGTCTATTCACGCTCAAACTGGACACTGGTGATTGTCTTGGCGAACCTTTTTGTTTTGGTGATAAACGCTGCGCTTGTTGTATAACTCTCGTTTTGCTTTCACCGTCGTTGCTGTAATTTGAAACTGAGGTTGAGCTATAGCTCGAGATTGACTCGTCCTCTTTGCCAGAGTATTGAACTGTTTTTACCTTTGATTTCAGCTCTGAGTTGTAGTAATATAAAACGAATGCTACAAAGCAAGGGATTTTGATTTGAATGAAGATTATATCCTTTATGGTAGCTACAAAAACGTACAAACGCAAGTGTGCTTCGACAACTCCCAGCCCCGCACAGTTATCATAGCGCTCTAAAGAAGAAAACAGGATGATTCTCATCTTTTAATATAATTCTATACATTATACATGTATTATAATACGATTGACATTACAGTTATAGTTTTCATAAATAAAATATTAATTACTCAATACTGTAGCTTAATACAGCACTATATGACCCCCATGTTGGGAATATATTGTTTTTAATGAAGGATCTAGCAGGCAGTTACTCTGATTTCGTATCTACACTTCGCCATATGCCTTTCATTGAGTGAAGTGGTGTGACATTATCAGTAAGCAATACTATGTAGAATAATGTTTTGTTCCACTTCAGCTAAATTATGTAGTAAGAATATTTGTAAAGTTCAGTTAATAATTAATGTCACATTCGCAGTTAAATCTAATAAAACTGATCTTAATTTATTCAAGATTTCAATAATATTATAAATAATGTTAAGTATATAAGAAGTTTAAGTATTAGTTACTTTCAAACACAACATAGGAAGTGTAGATTATATATTAGTTTAGCATTGCTAAACTTTAGCAATGGTGTATAAAGTATTGGAGTGAGTATAATAATTATAATAACACAGAAATATTAATATTCTCCCTAATCTGGTCCCAGTGAACTACGTACTGAATTGTGCGCAACCCAGTAATGGACTTATTAATTTGGGAACCGTATTCGCAGGTCGTAGGGCAATTTTCTCGTTTTTCCAGATTTGTATGGAACACTAGGATGCAGGAACACCAATTTGTGTCATAAAGAAAATAACCGAAATATCACCGTCGCATCCAAGGTCAATTGTCACTAGAGATCTAATACTGTTCAGAATTGGTAATTCTTTATTTGTCTAATTTAGATATGCAACGGTTGTCAGAAAACTGTCCAACTGCTATGAACGCTATTGAAGCTCCCCAATCGCCATGATCGCTCACCATCAAACGCCAGAGTCTCTCTTCTAACCAGTCAAATGACTTTAGTACCGATTTTCTTAGCAAACGGTTCCAAAGTTTTATATGACTTCTTCACGTTAAAAGAAGAATTTGGTCATAAGTCATATTCACATGACGGTCGTTCATAGCTGGAGTCCAAGTCATGTCTGGAATATTTTATATTCTTATTTTTGATGCGATTAATATAAATACATTTTGTATTATATTTATATATATGGTGTGATTAGTATGGATTGACTAAATAATTTGCTAACAAACGATGGTACATCAAAAGGATCCTAACATTAAAAGGAAGAATTAAATAATTTTATGTAATTTTTACGTTTTTCACTCAGATGACTGTACTGTCGTATTTGTTTTGTATTCCCTTCATAACAGATCCTTTCTTCTGAGCTGTGACCGTTCTTTTAATCGCGACTTTTTGTGTTGGTTTCGGTGCGTCCTTGAGGTATTCTTTGGTGACAAACTGGGCCTGTCTTGGCGAACCTTTTTGTTTTGGTGATAAACGCTGCGCTTGTTGTATAACTCTCGTTTTGCTTTCACCGTCGTTGCTGTAATTTGAAACTGAGGTTGAGCTATAGCTCGAGATTGACTCGTCCTCTTTGCCAGAGTATTGAACTGTTTTTACCTTCGACTTCAGCTCTGAGTTGTAGTAATATAAAACGAATGCTACAAAGCAAGGGATTTTGATTTGAATGAAGATTATATCCTTTATGGTAGCTACAAAAACGTACAAACGCAAGTGTGCTTCGACAACTCCCAGCCCCGCACAGTTATCATAGCGCTCTAAAGAAGAAAACAGGATGATTCTCATCTTTTAATATAATTCTATACATTATACATGTATTATAATACGATTGACATTACAGTTATAGTTTTCATAAATAAAATATTAATTACTCAATACTGTAGCTTAATACAGCACTATATGACCCCCATGTTGGGAATATATTGTTTTTAATGAAGGATCTAGCAGGCAGTTACTCTGATTTCGTATCTACACTTCGCCATATGCCTTTCATTGAGTGAAGTGGTGTGACATTATCAGTAAGCAATACTATGTAGAATAATGTTTTGTTCCACTTCAGCTAAATTATGTAGTAAGAATATTTGTAAAGTTCAGTTAATAATTAATGTCACATTCGCAGTTAAATCTAATAAAACTGATCTTAATTTATTCAAGATTTCAATAATATTATAAATAATGTTAAGTATATAAGAAGTTTAAGTATTAGTTACTTTCAAACACAACATAGGAAGTGTAGATTATATATTAGTTTAGCATTGCTAAACTTTAGCAATGGTGTATAAAGTATTGGAGTGAGTATAATAATTATAATAACACAGAAATATTAATATTCTCCCTAATCTGGTCCCAGTGAACTACGTACTGAATTGTGCGCAACCCAGTAATGGACTTATTAATTTGGGAACCGTATTCGCAGGTCGTAGGGCAATTTTCTCGTTTTTCCAGATTTGTATGGAACACTAGGATGCAGGAACACCAATTTGTGTCATAAAGAAAATAACCGAAATATCACCGTCGCATCTAAGGTCAATTGTCACTAGAGATCTAATACTGTTCAGAATTGGTAATTCTTTATTTGTCTAATTTAGATATGCAACGGTTGTCAGAAAACTGTCCAACTGCTATGAACGCTATTGAAGCTCCCCAATCGCCATGATCGCTCACCATCAAACGCCAGAGTCTCTCTTCTAACCAGTCAAATGACTTTAGTACCGATTTTCTTAGCAAACGGTTCCAAAGTTTTATATGACTTCTTCACGTTAAAAGAAGAATTTGGTCATAAGTCATATTCACATGACGGTCGTTCATAGCTGGAGTCCAAGTCATGTCTGGAATATTTTTCAACATTTCAACAACTTATCTATTTAATTATTTGGCAGAGATCTACGTGAACAACATTACAATAAGTAAAGTTACATCATGTTATATTGTATTTATGACACTTATTTAATATTTTGTAACAATAGAACTGAAAGATGGTTGATAATGGTCATATTTACACTACGAAGTTATTAACTTTGTTAATATGATATTGCGTTATAGTTAAAAATTCGCATTAAATATTTAGATTTATAATATTCTTATTTTTGATGCGATTAATATAAATACATTTTGTATTTTATTTATATATATGGTGTGATTAGTATGGATTGACTAAATAATTTGCTAACAAACGATGGTACATCAAAAGGATCCTAACATTAAAAGGAAGAATTAAATAATTTTATGTAATTTTTACGTTTTTCACTCAGATGACTGTACTATCGTATTTGTTTTGTATTCCCTTCATAACAGATCCTTTCTTCTGAGCTGTGACCGTTCTTTTAATCGCGACTTTTTGTGTTGGTTTCGGTGCGTCCTTGAGGTATTCTTTGGTGACAAACTGGGCCTGTCTTGGCGAACCTTTTTGTTTTGGTGATAAACGCTGCGCTTGTTGTATAACTCTCGTTTTGCTTTCACCGTCGTTGCTGTAATTTGAAACTGAGGTTGAGCTATAGCTCGAGATTGACTCGTCCTCTTTGCCAGAGTATTGAACTGTTTTTACCTTTGATTTCAGCTCTGAGTTGTAGTAATATAAAACGAATGCTACAAAGCAAGGGATTTTGATTTGAATGAAGATTATATCCTTTATGGTAGCTACAAAAACGTACAAACGCAAGTGTGCTTCGACAACT
>CAXDID010000468.1:0-51339 GCA_963988835.1 Hexamita inflata | reverse complement strand
TTCCTAGTTTCGCGTCCATGTGTTGTATTTGTTTCGTTTTACTTGTAGCTTCGTTTACACTTGGGTGAGATGAATATCATATATTGCTATCATTTATTGCAGTTCATTGAATAAAGCTAATACACTTGGATTTAACTAATTAATTTAAAACAATATTATGTAATATCTCAAAATATTTAAAGCAACTCAACATAAGAAGTGACGACAGAATCTAGTTCCAATTTATTTTTAAATTGATTGCTTCTCCTTTTAGTACGATGAGACAATTTAAATAAATTATACTATTAATAACACTAGCTTAAACAAGTAAATATCAACAAAAGCATCGTTTTGCAGACTTTTACGATTACAAGTATATCGTTCTGAATTCAGCTCTATTTCCCTTGAACAATAAAAGAAAGAACACTTGCGAAATAATTGCCTTGATTATGAAATGCAAAGTAATTTGAACTGAAACTGTTATAATCAAATACTATATTGTACTATTAGACTATCACAAAGACAATGCAAGTATCTGATATAATTCGAATTATCTTTATAAATGTTGATGTAATGCTAATCTTATTCAGTTCTATTTTTCAACAGTTTGACGACTTTGGATAATCTAATGAAAACGAATTTTATATCATAGCATCTAAAAAAAGAAACATAATTATTTACAAGAAAAAAATTCACTTAAAACTATTTTCATAGTAAAATCACAGTACTGTGCCTACTCATCGCAGTGTTTTTGGACGACGTGAGCCAAATACAAAGCTTCAGCGCGAACCTCATGGGAATTATCCTGTACGGAGTCAGCGGAGTCATGCTCTGGTACAAAATCAACGAAAAAGTTCAAGGAGACGCCGAAGAAATGGGCCTCGTCGAAGACAACTCAGTTCAAGGTGAAAGAGAAGTACAAAAGACCGAACAGCCAAAATGGAGAACGTACGTTTTCTGGACCTCAATCGTTCTTTTAGTAATGCTTAACCTGGCTGCAATTGGATGCCAAGTTTACACTTGGGTGAGATGATAAATATAAATTTCATAATATAAGAATAATAAGCACTTCAACTAGCTCATATTATCTAACTCACCTTGATAAGAACCTATATAATAGCTAATAATTTCATACTTTAAATATTTTTCATTTATTTAAGAGTATCTTCACTCTCTTCATTAAAACTATTTTCATCACCAGTTTTAATCATAGTAAAATTACGCTTTGCATTACGCAAAAAGTCGTCTCATTATTTAGTTAATTCATTGAAAAGATACGACGTTGTCTGATTCGTCGCATCTGTTTGGAAGAGTGAACGGAAACCAGATCAGATAGAGGTACAACGTAAATATGATTACGTTTTCCCACAAAGAAAACTCCCAAACCGGTGATGAAACAGATGTAATTCCGAGTATGTCTATTATTTGCCCCAATACGCATATACATACAGAAACGGTCATCGAAAGTAACACGACCGCCATACATGTGTCAGTATACCTGTGGTCGAATATGTTCTTCTTTCCGATCTTTCCGCAGCTTCCTCGTCTGTCATAGCCCACCAAAACCCCGTTTAGCGGAGCTCCTATAAGCAAACATATGAATGTGATCGCGGCCAGAACATTGTGCACGTCTTCCAACTTAACTTTTCCAAACAATATGGAGTTGGTAGATGGACAGCATCCAACTAAAAACTGGGCGCTGACACCGACCATCCAAAACGAGGCGTTCCACTTGGCCAGTTTTATGTTAACCAGCTTCAGGCGCTAGTAAATGTACATCACGATCGGAACCTCGACGAAGAAACTGAGGCACATTCCAGCCGAAAACCAATACCAGCCCTTTGGATTGCAGTCGGAATCCCAAGAGCCGAGAAGAGAAAAGGTGTGCTTCAAAATCGAATACGAATTGGACGTGTTGAAGGTGTAGTAGGCCGCGCCGTAGATGCTCCAAATGAGCGTGAAGCCGAGTATCTAATGAACAAGAAGCTACTTCAGGGTTAAGTAGCCGCTCAAGTATTTGTGCAATTTGCTTTGCTTTCTGTCTTTCATAACCGGCGTGCAATTTAGAGACGATACTTCTTGGGCTTCAACTACTGAGTTATTCGCAGTTGATAGTTTGTCTTAAGAATAACTAATTTGCAATTAGAGCTTGGGCATATTATCCCAGATCGATTGTTGTTGTATTTCCATTACGGTGAAGCGAAAATATTTTGCTAGGCACAACGAATAATGTGTAATAATAGTTTTAATACATAAAAAGCTAATTTGCAAAAAACGATTTTAGGTCAACACAAATAACGAATAAACTTATAAATACACAACATAGATAAAATGTACAGAATGCATGTTTTACTGATGTAACATAGTATTACGTGGAATTTTGCTAAGTGTGTATTCAGGATCAACTTTTATCAGTATCAATCAAAAATAGAAAATAGTACGAATTTCGCAAGGTATTATGTTGCAAACAGCGAATTTGTTATTTTAGCACATCGTATTAAAATGTATACTTTAGCTAATTTGATATAAGTTAGATATAAATCTAGAAAAACTGGTTGCAATAGCCGTCAAAAATGAAAAGACATAAATTATAAAAACGATACTTCAATGTTTACAAAATTTCTAAAATTCATAACTACTACTTGCATACAACGTCAAACGTTCACAATTTTTCAAAATGTGGTTTTGATAATTAAAATATCGTAGATCATTTTCCAATATTTTTTAATATGAGAATTAGAATTTAAAGTATCAATTCACTCTGTTAAGTGAACTACAGAGTTACTTTCTCTTGCGCAGAATATATCTCCGTCGTTATCCGAGTCTTCGACTACTTCCCAAACTCCTCCACTTTTGAATACTTCAACTCCTTCGTGTTTAACTCTGACCTTGCATAGTTACTGCTTATTTTCAACGCAATTTTTAATCAGCTATTTTAACCTGCCTAAATTCGCGTTTTCACTCTACAACAACTATTAGCATACTGCACTGTCCATTCTGAACAAATTAGCTTTGACTGGAACGATTTCTTCAATAATCCTCCAAAAAACGCCCGGAAAGACATCTTCGGTCTCCATATTTAGTGCTAAGTATTGTCTTTCGTTTTAAATATAATTTAGCGTTTCCATTTTGTCCTGAACTGGAACGTTCAGCACTTTACAGGCGAAGAAAACGATTTGGTCGTTGAAATCGCTGATTAAGTCCCTGAAAACGGGGTTCGTGTTGAAATCCGGGCTCAAAGGGCACTGAACTACATTCTAAAACTAAGAGATGATTGCAAACTATTTGTGAGTGTTTTAACGCATTATCAGAAGATTTTTGCAAATATTTATCTGGTCTTTGTCGTTGTTTTCTATCATCTCGGTCAGAGCCAGAACTGAGTCTGCACGCTATAATTTAAGATACTTGTACTTCTGCAAAAGTTTTTAAATTATCTTCAGGCGCAAAATGTACGCGCGCTTGAGCTCGAAAGAGTTACCCAGCATGTAGGTTGCGTAATCACGCTCAATGAGCGGGATTTTGAGATCCTACTGCAATTATGATATGACAGCTTCAGGATCGTTGAGCAGCTCAAAGGTTTCAATTTCCTGCTCCAAACCTGAAAGCATCTTCAAGAAGTCTACATCGTCACGCTCGTTGAGATTTGTTTGAGACTTCGAAAGAAGCGGCTGCTTTACCAACGTATCGATGTACTGCTTTTCAAGGTCGGGTTGCGTTTGTTAACTTTACCTGACTACTTGCGAATTTGTTAAAATTTACGATTAATTGTTCTAAACAGGTTTTGGAGAAGGTTTTACTTAGATATTTTATTATTGCATTTATTACACTGGCTTATTGACTACTTTTTGAGACGGTTACTGTGAAGCAGATAAAATTTGGCTTTAATTTTGTTTCTATTAATCCGGCTAAGTTGCTGTTTTTGCATTTGTTTACTTTTGTTGTTGTTATGGTGCTGCTGTTAAAGAAGCAGACATTCTTCCAACTAAAGCTGACGTATTCAGTTTTGGTTTTTAATAAGCTTGTCTTTGAGTAGTTTGTCTTGTGTCAGAGTTTTTATTTGTAACAGCAGACACCGGTTTATTACTTGCTTACTATTGCTATTTTACTATATTCTGAACTTTTTCCAATGTAACTTCTTTTTCTACCGTATTTTACGGTTGTTTGTTTCCTTTAGCGGTTTGTGGTCTTGGTTTCCTGATTTCTTCAAGTTGCGGCGATGGTTCTAGCACTTGTGGTTCCACGTCAATATCGCTTTATCTTAATGACTATCTTAGGTTGCTTTTTGTGCTTGAGATGATGCTCATTGGTATGAATTCTTCGTCTCGCAGCGGTTTAGCGATCAATTTTTGCGACATGGGCGTTTTGAAGTCTTCTTTGGTGAATACTACGTCATTGTCGCCAACTAGTTGTGATTTCGCTCTCATCTGGCTGCTGTGCAGTAATTTTTTGGACGCTTGGCTTTTGAAGTCCTGTTCTGTGAATATGATGTCGAAGTCGTCTTTTGTTTCATTTTATTTTGTTTTCTGTGTGTTTGTTTTGGTAGCTGAAAATATCTGTTCGAAGTCTTCGGTCAGGTGTTTCCCAAGTTTCGCTTGTTGTATTTATTTCGTTTTATTATTTATTTTTGCTTTCGCGTTGTTGCTTTCTTTCATTTCAATAACTTCGCTATTTTGTAACAATTTTTAAATTCGTACTTTCCTTTCTTTCTCGCTCTCCAATTACAGGCTCTGTTTCATTAGTTTGAAGTTTGCTTTTGGGATTCTTTTTTCGTTTTTGGAGTGGGTCTGGATCCCGGGCTATCTAAGTACCATTAACACTTACTAGTTGAACGTTTTCGCTTGTCTCTGAACTTGTCTGAAGCTTGTTTCCTGAACTAGTTCCTACTGTTAAAATAAAACGAAGTCGTTGTAACTAAATAATGCCATTTAAAAAGGTTTACTTTTTTGTTGCTAGAATGTTACTTACAGGTGAAGCCAGAACTGATTCAGAGTGGGAAGATCATTAAATAACAAATTCACAGTTGTGTTCGACGTCATAACTTGTGTTTCCTCGTAGTCGAAGTTTTTACTGAAGTCAAGGGCTTTAAAGAGTGCACTGAGTTGATCAAAGTCTATTATGGACTCGTTGATATAAGAAGCAATTAATGAAGGGCGCTCAACACGGAGTGAAAAATGAGCGGGGTAACCGAGGATTTTCCGCAACTGCTGCAAGAGCATAATTGACTAAATTGAAGAGGACTTCAGAGAAAGGAGCGCGTGCACGGTTTTAGCCTTATCCAAGTCCTCAAGGCTGTCAAGCGCGTTCTATATTGAAATTATAGAATTGTCGCGAATACGCACCAGTTTTGCATACGCCTACAATATATTCATGATCTCCTTCAGCTTGTCGTAGTACTGACTAATGGCGACCTCGTTGTACCCAAGTTTGAAATTTATTTGCGAAATTTCGTCCTCTGATACACCCAGTATTCTTTATAGATCTTCAATTTACTATTTTGTACTGTTCACGTAATTTACTACCTCTTCTGTAATATAGGACATTTCCGCGAATGATGTGGAATAATTTTTATATTAAATATATTGAATGAATAATTGATAATATCCACTCCATGTTTTAAATTAAATGTTATAAATAAAAATCTAATTAATAATCTAATCATTAAACTCTCACTTGTACTATACATATTCTATAATTCTCTTTTAATTTTCAAGTAGTCTTTTAATATTATCATCAACTTTATAATATGTTTTTGTTAACTAATGTAAAGTTTTTGTTAATTCATTTATCATTGGAATAGAGAATTTTTTCAAACATACGTTTAGATCTAAGATATCTTCTTTTATTTCAACATCAAGGTTATTTTACACTTCTAAAACCTTTTTACTTTAGTTTGGAGATTCAGAAATAGTATCAAAAGTAGATCTATTGTCTCGTTTTATTTGAACATTTGATTAATTTAAAGTACTTTTTCTTGGCTCAATTTTTGTTAAAGATGTTGATATAGAAGGTGATATTTACATATCTTCAGAAAATTTTTATGGTGTATTAATAGAACTAGAACCTCGAGTTGAATTTGAATTGTAAGATCGCAAGTTTAATTGTTCAAGTACTCTAGGTAATTTGATGTTCATATTAAAAATGGAGTGTTGACCTATCTTTAATATATTTATAAATCTAAAAATGATAATTGAAACATTCAAATTTACACTTAAATTTCATAATCTTACATTGTTATTTATGTAATTTATTTTTCAAATGTAGTTAAAGATAGTAGTGAGTAGATTAGTTATTATTCATATGAATGAAAACCAGTTGAATGAAACACTCACTTATTATTTCTTAATTTTATATTCACTTAATCTTAAAACATAAAACTAACTCTATAAACAAAAAACTAACTCTACCAATAGTCTCCATTAAATAAGTATTTTAGTATAATTGATTGATAAATAATTTAATAAAATACAGTACTAATACACATCAAGCTGTTTCGTATCATTTTACAACTTTTAAAGCATTTTTCCACTTCATTATGGGTGCAGACATTTAAAACAACATTTAAAATTAGGAACCGGAATAATAGTAATTCGATTTAAACTTTAATAATTGGCAATTGTAGAATTGCAAGTGCAGTCCTTGACCTTGAAAACCTAGAAGTATTGACTTTGTTTCACAACGAACTGCAATAAATAAAAATAAACCCCAAAATTAAAAGAACTGAATATTTCACACAATAAATACGCTCTAGACGTTAGTTAATTCAGCCAATATCTATAACTAACAAAACTTAGTTTTAACGGTCACGCTCAGCACAATCTAACCGGCTTAGAAACACTAACTAAATTAGAATATTTAAATTTATCAGATCAACAAGTAGAAATTTCTAAGATCTCTCAATTAACACAGCTTAGTTAACTTATATTATTTAACTGCTAACTAAAAAGACATCATATATCTAAAACATATATCTAAAACATATATCTAAAAAGCATTGAAGGGATGGCACTTAAATAATTAAAAGAACTAGATCTTTCGCTTAATATTTGTACTGACATTTCACCTTTAAAATATTTAATTAATCCCTAAAAACACAAGGGATGATCATCCTTTAAAATAGCTTTTGGAACTTTATATTATATATAATTGGTTCTGAATAAATCAGTAAATTTTTGATCCGTAGATTGTATTTTCACTCCCAAATGACAGGGCACCAATAATATCAAGTTAGATGAGGCCAATAAGGATTAAAATCAAAAGAGAACAATCCGATTGGACCACACAGAGACTAGAATTTGAATCGCTACACCTCTGCCTTATTATTTGTAAGCGACAATGGCTCAAAAAAGTCGATTTTTGAACTTTGTAATCAACATTTATAAGACAATGAACAATACGCTTTCAAATATAGTGTTCCGGCGTTTCCCTCCGTAAAATTGAATTCCGCAAAAACATGAAAATCTCGATAAATTTGGCTTAAAACTGGAGGATATAGAGGAGCGTATGTTAAAGTGAATATCGTTTTAATCATTATTGGTAGATTTACGTTATATATGAATGGAAAATCAACAAAATATTTGAATCAAGATCATTCTAAAATCAATTTTTAAATCGTTTGCGGAATTTATATTCGTTGAGGGAAACATCAGAACTAGCGATTTCCGCAACATTTATAACCAAATCAATAGCACTTAGATTACAAAGTTGAAATTTCGACCTTTTTGAGGCTTTTTTGTTATCGTATAAAAATAATTCGGTGTAGTCCTACAGGATATGAACTACTCAGCCCATAAACCAATGTTTTTCTTTTGGCAGTTTGTATCAATTGATTCCTATTCATTAGGAAAAATCCGCCCTGGTCGTTTGGGAGTGAAAATACAATCTATGGATCAAAATTTTACTGATTTATTCAGAACCTCTAATATATAACAAATACTCTCAAAAGCCATTTTAAAGGATAGTCAACACATGTCTAAAAACTGTCTTTAAAAAGTTGCCAGCTTAAAAGTATTTAACAATTAGAACATTTAAGTAACCTAGAAATATTAGATTTTTCATGTAATGAAAATATTGAAATTTCGTCAATTACTAATTTGATAAATCTTAAACATTTTGACTTAAATGGTTGTAAAATAATAGTTATCTCTTTTCTATCATAATTGGTATAATTAAACACAATTAGGTTGCAGTAATGTATAATTACAGATTTTGTATGTTTGAAATTACTAGTTAATTGGAATACCTTATCAAACTCTTATAATATTAATGTAAATCTCACATAACTCTAAAAGTATACTAGTATGAAACATTTGTTACTTAGATTCATGCAATATATTTGAAATATCTGCTTTAAGATCTCTAGAGAACCTTCTAACCTTAAATATTTCAAGTAATAATATTGTAAATTTAGGTCCCCTTAAAAATATAGTATAATTATTGGATCTAAATGTATAAAACAATTATATTTTAGATTTTCTTCCAATACAGTTACATCCTAACTTTAGATTTTATTTAGTTGAAAATTAAAATTGGATTCCCATTTAAATGTAGAAACTTGACTATATGTAAAAAAAATAGATTCTGTGCAAATAGTATTGAGAAACTTATAAAATAATCGTAAATAATTGATTAATTCTAAATATATTTTTTCTTAAATTATTGATAAACAACTTTCAAAAACCAAGTTAAAACATGTTGCGTTTATTAATAATAATTGTAGTTTTCTCATTAATTAAATAAATATGATGTATAACAAAGAAAATCATTTTTATATTTTAATTATGTTGTTATTTATTAAACGAAAATTCACTTTTTAACAAAACTAATGATTCTGTTCTGGTTTTCGATGAGTCGTTCGATATTTACTTCAATTTTCTGCGAAACTTTCGTTATTTTCAAAATTTCTTTGTTCATCGTTTCTATTTCTGGTATTTTGAACTTTAAAAGGAAAATATCAACGTTTTTAGCGTTTTCAAAATCGTTTTCAGTCGTTTTCGGTTAAACTTATTTTTCTTATTTTTATTTAACAATTGGAGTTGTAGGGTTACTTTTTGGAGCTTATTACACTATTGGTGATTTACTTAGAAGAGATTTGGAGTTTTTGTGCGGAGATTCTATTTTAGTGGATTATGGCTAACTCATAAAAGGCTCTGAAAGTTTATTCGAGTTAAATGAACCTGACAAACGAATTGATACAGAGTTAGAACGAGAATTTAGTTGCTCAAGCACCTTGGGAAGTTTGATATTCATTTTGTGAAGTGGATAAAATAAAATGAGATATTGTATAGTTAATGAGAACACTCATTGTATTTGGTAATACAGTTTTTATTAAAGATTTGACAGGTTTTTAATGGGTTTTATAATTTGATTCATTCTTAACTCTAAAATATGACGCAAAGTATCAAAATACAAATTAATAGGAGAATTGATTTTGTAATTTTAAATTCCTAAACTGATCTTCTGTGTTATCAAAAGTAGCGAGACAGAATTATATAATATATAAGTAAATATTGTCAATCTATTTTTATCTAACTTACAATACTCGATTATTTGTATTATTGCCAAAATATCTACATTTATCTAATGATTCATAAATTTTCTATCATGACACACGGTGAAGCGATAACTGAAACTTTAGAACCTGTTAGATGTTATATAGTTGATAATTCTTTAGATTTACTATGATTTACTGCATGAAATCATATATTTATCTAATGATTCACTGGTTAATCTAATGTTTCACTGTTATATTAAATGAATTAAATGGTTTACATTGTATTAACTTTTAAATAAATCTCTATTTAATAAATATAAAATATTTAATAAATATATAAAATATTTTACTTTTCACTGATGATTGTGAGTCTCTGGACTCTGTATCTCTGGGACAACATCAACATGTTCATCAACAATTTGCGGCAGATATGTTTCTTGTGCAACTTAAACCTCTTGTCTGGGTATCTCTTCCACTTATCTGGCCTCTTCGCCGATTTTGAGTGTTCCTTTCTTTTTGATAACAACCACGGCGGTAACAATTGCGATTAAAATGACTCCAACTGGAACGGCGACAGCGATCGCAACCGTCCTATTTGAGCTGTTCTTTACGCAGCCAGAATTCTTGAACTTGAATCCATGGGAACAAACGCAAGTGTGCGAATTCGAGTC
Source organism: Hexamita inflata (assembly GCA_963988835.1). Taxonomy (NCBI): domain Eukaryota; phylum Fornicata; order Diplomonadida; family Hexamitidae; genus Hexamita; species Hexamita inflata. The sequence continues at coordinate 41,199 of CAXDID010000468.1, read as the reverse complement.
GAAAACGGAGTTCAATAATTGGGTTTAACAGGATTAGCACTAGGAGTCAACCAAAACCATTAAGTTGGCCCAACACGAATTACAGCCGTTTTGAGTTGTCACGAAACCGAGTGACTCATCGCAAATACAGCTGTTGGAGGAGGGAGACCAAATGTAATTGGATTAGCAGGCTTTGCAAGAGTGATCAACCACCTAGGTAGATGTCGCCCAACAATTTTGACAAGTATTAGAATTATCTTTTGAAACCACAAAACCGAGAGATTCGTCGCAAACGCAAGAATTGCTGTCAGATGACCAAATAAAGTTATTTTGGCAAGCTTAACATACATGATTTACGATATCGCTACTTTCTGCCCAACATGATTTGCAGGTAGTTGGATCTTAAGTGCTTATATAGCCTTTTGATTCATCACAAATACACTTATTAATTGATGTAGATAATATAAAATTAACCTAGCAAACTTAACATGCATGATTCACGAGAGCTTATCCTTAATCCCAACAGGATAAACATGTTGATGGACCATTTGATATAAAACCGAGTGACTCATCGCAAATACAGCTGTTTGATGATGGAGACCAGATGTAATTGGATTTGCAGGCTTTGCAAGAGTGATCAACCACCTAGGTAGATGTCGCCCAACAATTTTGACAAGTATTAGAATTATCTTTTGATACCACAAAACCGAGAGATTCGTCGCAAACGCAAGAATTGCTGTCAGAAGACCAGATATAATTCTATTAACAAGCTTGACAAGCGTGGTTAACGATATCGCTACTTTCAGCCCAACATGATTTGCAGGTGGTTGGATCTTAAGTGGTGATATATTATAAGTGTTGCACAAATAACATTGTAAATTCGAGTATTACGGTAAAATCTCACGAAAAGACTCTTGGATACACTTGCGTATTGAGCCAAGCAAAATCTTGTATAAGCTTTCAATTTCTAAAGTTTATATGCGATATATCCTGTCTCAAGAGTCACACAATACGTGATCAACTTGGGTCTATAAAATAAGTGTAAAATCTAATATTTTTAAAATGTAATCATGTTAATTCTTCATATTACACCGCTATCATGATAATAGAAGGCAATTAGTTCATTCTCGCACTTATTTTCTACCCCAATACCAAATCATCAGGTAAAAATATGCCCACGTACAAGTGACATGAAAATATAGTAATATAGTACTCACTTTCTTTTAACGTTATTAGGTCTGCGGAATTGATTAGTTGGTTTATTTCCTTGATTGAATTATTGCATTCTGAGTGCGGATTATTTGAGTTGTTCTTCTAGTTTCTTGTTTTCTTCGATGATGAGTTTATTTTATTCGATTATTTTTGCCTCTTCTATTTCTTTGTCTGTGATAATGTGTTCTTTGATATTTTGCGTTTTCTGCCCCATTTTACTTCCTTATCTAATAGTATCTTATCTAAGCGTTTTCTGCGTTCCTGTTTTGGCGCTCCATTCTACGAGGCTTTCTGTGAATGTTCCTTGCATTTTTTCTTCATGTTCTTTTCTTTTCGCTTCGATTTTTTGCAGTTCCATTTCAAGTTTTTCGTGTTCTTTCAGGATTTGAATTTTGTGCTTTTCTGGGAGATTCTTTTGCTTATCCGTTAATTTAGACTCGAACTAATTTATGAGTTCGTTAATCGGTTTCGGACTGAATACGATTCTTGAGTGGAGTGGTGGGCTGAAGTGCTTACTATTATTATTTTAAGGTTCCAAATGTTAAGGCTCGATTGAATGTTCAGGTTCTATGTTTTAAATTGGATTTAAATCGTCAATTTGAAGGAGAACTGGAGGAGGCCTTGAACTTGGTTTCTATTTTGTAAAGTTTTAAGTGGAATCCAGTTCCGGTTCTGGTTCGTTTTCTGTTCTTTTGTAACCCTTAGATTTTAGCGTTTATCTTATCTAAGCCAAAGCTGATTTCTTGTTGATATTTGACGCACCAGATTTCGGTTTCGTGAAGTTGCTGAGGTGCTCGTTTTCATTCTGTAGTTATTGTGGATTTTACACTATATTTTATACTTCTGGACTTTCAGCGTGTAAGACGCTTGCATAAAGATGTTCTTAAGTAATTTGCTGTTGTACTGGTTATGGAGAAGGTGCATCTATTTACGATATCTTAGACGTGTCTTTGGTATTTGCAGAAACAACATTGGTTTGCTGTTCAGCTTGAGGCGCTGGCTAATCTGATTAAAGTGTATTGGTCTGCAGCGTCGGAGAAATTTGAGCCGGTTCCTAGACCTGCGTTTATTGTTTGTTCGCCTCGGAGGTTTTGGTTAGGTCGTCGGCTTTTGTCTGCGTCTTAGGCTCAATTGCATTTAGTGGTTACTCTGATGATTCGGCCACAGCAGGAGGTTGCTCTTACTTGACTGGAGCGTGCTACTGGTTATGTTATGTATTATTTGGTTGTCGAGGAGCTTCTTACTTTAACTCCTGTTTAGGAGCCAAAGTTGAAGCTATTACAACGGCTGCTGGAACGCTATGGTTGGTATTCTGCTTTACTTCCTCTTGTTTTGGCTGGCTCTATTAGACTTGAGCTGCTTTGTGTGTGGCACTGACTGGTGAGGCCTACAACTAATTTGATTTCGCGTGTGCATCCTGTGTTGGGCTTGGAGCCTTTGCTTCAGGTTGGTGATTATCTGGGTTGATCGGCTGTTTTTGAGCTTGAGGCTGTGTTACCTACTTATCGGAATCTTTTACGTTTACAGCCATTGGAATCGGTAATTGCTGTTATTGTGTTTATTTTCCTACGTCCTACTAGACCAAGTTCTGCTCTTGTTTAAGTAACTTAGAGGCGTCCTTATTGTGCGACTAGTCTTGATTATGTTCAGCGACGTTGCTGCTAATTTATTCAGCAGCTTGCGCTGGTTTTTATGAATTATCGGCAGCTTCAGGCAAGTTCGTATTCGCTTTCTACACATTGTCCTGGTCAACCTGTGGCTCTTCGACTTTCAAAGATTGGTCTAGGATTACTTTGTTTCCTTGGTCCGCGGTGATACTTTCCTTAGCTGGCTCGTTTTAAGACTTTTGTGTCTCGCTCTATAGTGCATTGCTGTTTGATACAATCTCTTGAGGTTGCTGATGCTGCTGTTAAGGGTTGTGTTGTAAAACAAGGGCAGCTGCCACTATCTTGGCATCAACTTGCTGTTTCGGCTATTCTTCTGGAACTTGTTTCGGCTCAACCTGATGTTGTTGGGTTTCCAGCGTTTCTTATTTGTCAGCATCTGTTTTAGTATTTGGGGCGGGTTCTTGTTTTTCATTTGATGAAGTTGTTTACACCTGGCTCTCTTCAACTTATGCGTTTTGTTGTTTCTACACATTTACAGGAACTATCACAACTAAATTTCCATTCTGAGTCTTGTTGCTTTAGTCTACAGCGCTAGCTACAATCTGGAATTTTTGCTCTTGGGTTTGTTCGTTAATATTTTAATTTAATTATTTAACTTCGGGTTCATTGTTTAATTGCGCACTGAACTGTTTTTCAAGAACTGATTTTTAATTTATTTCAGGTTCAGTTTGAAGCGTGGTTCCATTTAATATGTTTTGATCAGTTTATTTACTTTGTTGCAATTGTTATTATTTTAGAAGTAATGATTACGTGAGTGCGTTATTTTTTGTTATTATTGTTTAAATTTATGAAATATCAGTTTATTTATCAATTTGTTCGAAACTTGTACTATTACTCAATCTACTTTTATTTAACGATGGTGTATGCCTAGAATCTGAACGGTAATGATAAATAGGCGTTTTATTCATTCGATCACCAGCAGTTTCTTGATTAGATAATCTTGGGGATGTTTTGTCTGCAATCGGAGACGCATCTTTGGTTTTTGCAGACTGTGAAACAACATTGGTTTACTGTTCAGCTTGAGGCGCTGGTTAATCTGATTAAAGTGTATTGGTCTGCAGTGTTGGAGAAATTTGAGCCGGTTCCTAGACCTGTGTTTATTGTTTGTTCGCCTCGGAGGTTTTGGTTAGGTCGTCGGCTTTTGTCTGCGTCTTAGGCTCAATTGCATTTAGTGGTTACTCTGATGATTCGGCCACAGCAGGAGGTTGCTCTTACCTGACTGGAGCGTGCTACTGGTTATGTTATGTATTATTTGGTTGTCGAGGAGCTTCTTACTTTAACACCTGTTTAGGAGCCAAAGTTGAAGCTATTACAACGGCTGCTGGAACGCTATGGTTGGTATTCTGCTTTACTTCCTCTTGTTTTGGCTGGCTCTATTAGACTTGAGCTGCTTTGTGTGTGGCACTGACTGGTGAGGCCTACAACTAATTTGATTTCGCGTGTGCATCCTGTGTTGGGCTTGGAGCCTTTGCTTCAGGTTGGTGATTATCTGGGTTGATCGGCTGTTTTTGAGCTTGAGGCTGTGTTACCTACTTATCGGTATCTTTTACGTTTACAGCCATTGGAATCGGTAATTGCTGTTATTGTGTTTATTTTCCTACGTCCTACTAGACCAAGTTCTGCTCTTGTTTAAGTAACTTAGAGGCGTCCTTATTGTGCGACTAGTCTTGATTATGTTCAGCGACGTTGCTGCTAATTTATTCAGCAGCTTGCGCTGGTTTTTATGAATTATCGGCAGCTTCAGGCAAGTTCGTATTCGCTTTCTACACATTGTCCTGGTCAACCTGTGGCTCTTCGACTTTCAAAGATTGGTCTAGGATTACTTTGTTTCCTTGGTCCGCGGTGATACTTTCCTTAGCTGGCTCGTTTTAAGACTTTTGTGTCTCGCTCTATAGTGCATTGCTGTTTGATACAATCTCTTGAGGTTGCTGATGCTGCTGTTAAGGGTTGTGTTGTAAAACAAGGGCAGCTGCCACTATCTTGGCATCAACTTGCTGTTTCGGCTATTCTTCTGGAACTTGTTTCGGCTCAACCTGATGTTGTTGGGTTTCCAGCGTTTCTTATTTGTCAGCATCTGTTTTAGTATTTGGGGCGGGTTCTTGTTTTTCATTTGATGAAGTTGTTTACACCTGGCTCTCTTCAACTTATGCGTTTTGTTGTTTCTACACATTTACAGGAACTATCACAACTTATTTCCCATTCTGAGTCTCGTCACTTTCGTCTACAGCGCTAGCTACAATCTGGATTTTCTGCTCTTGCTCGTTCTCATTTGACAAAATTACTTTATTCTTTTCTATTCCATTATCTTTTTAGTTATCCATTTCTATCTTATCGGATGTAACCACTCCACATTCATTTTAATTTTGTAAAGACGAATATATTTGCAATTGTCTTGAGAGTGTTCGTGGGTTCTCGAAACTGAATTGTTCATTTGAGTGAATTGGTTCTTGTTCGATGTGAATAACGGACAAGTCGTTTTCGTTTTCGTTGTCGAACATTTCGCAGATAATTAATTTTTCGAGGTTTTTCTGGTTTTTATTCTTTGAGTGGTTTAGAATTTATTTTTCTGGTTCGCTTTCGTCAATTTTGATGATTTGAATGCTTTGTGAGTGGCTGAGGCGGAATGAGCCCGGGATTTGTTCAACGGATACGTCAATGATTAACTTGTTGTCGTGCAAATAGGTTATGAAGTGCTGGAATATGGTCTGGGTATTCGCATCACCTTGGCCAAAAAGTGTAAATCTAACAATATCCGTAAATTTCTCGTCCCAGAGGAAGTCGGAGGAGATCTCAATGTTATTTTCAATTTCAGAGCTGGTGAACGTTTGCTGTTTGTAAACGTTAAAAGCTGAAATCAATTTTAATAATTATTAATGAACTTGAATTGGACTCAAAACGGTATCGAATTAATTTTACACCTCAGCTGATTTAACGGGAACCCACACGTTCAGAATGTTCACGTACTGTTTTATTTTATAATTTTCGTGAGGGAGAATGAACAAAGTGCCCTTTTGCTCAAGGGGAATTAAAACGTTCTGGGACTGCAAATAGGTGCTCACTTTGCCGATAACGTTCGCATTGTTCAATTTGAGCTGCTAATCGGCTATTTAATAGGTAAAATACTGGAAATGAGCTGATTTAACATACTCAACGAAAACCTCGTTCACATTGTTTTCATAATTCTGACTAGCATCGAAAATTGACTCAAACTCGAATACAGGACGCTGCATGTTGTGAAACCGCACTATCATGCGATAATGTGTATCGCGGAAAATATTTTGCAACTTTATTTCTACATTATTGTTAAATTACATGGGACTACTTATCATATCAACTTTTTAAGTTTATTTATTCAATAACTATATACTTATTTTAGTATTTTACAGAACAGGATTTTATGATACTATTTTTAACATCTGTGTTTGAAGTGAGAATTATAATTCTAATATTATGTAAATAAAATTATAAGTTAGGTTATTATTACCACATCAATCAAATGTAACAAAGAGACTAATTCTAAATATTCCGACATTTTTTCGAACAAAAGTTTAGTAATATACCTAGTAAAAAGATTAATATGGAAAATGAAGCTTACAAATAACTTCCACCTAAGATGATTAAACAAATTTCAGTAGATGTTGCACGAGGTTTGTGGCGATTCTACCCTTTATTTTAACTACCAATAGATTCATGTCAAGTCTTACAATAAATATTTGTTAGATTCTTCCTTACATTATGGATAAATTTACCACAACATCTTCAACAAAAATATTTTTAGTCTGTAACAGACTCATTTGAAGTAGTATTTGCAGCATATTTTCGTTTTGAAAACTTCGACTTGTTTTTCTCTGCTTTTGATGTCGATAAAGAAACAGTTGTTGATTTTTAACTTGTTTTTGAAAAACCAGAAAAAGTATTCCATTTATCCATATGTTGGGCAATACACTTAGCTGATAAGACTGATTTTAATCTAAGTTTCTTTACCAGAGTTGGTAAGAAAGTAATTTATTGGATGAACAAAGATAAAATAGTTCATAAAGTAATGCAATATATGAACGATGATGAAATGAGTGGTTTCCTAATGAAACACACTGTTTCCTGCTGCTTACACTCAACTCGGAGTTTTAGATTATCAGTTATTTTAACTCAAGCTATGATGTGCTTGAGCTTTGATAATCAAGCGAAATTAATTGCTAGACTAACTCTTGTAGGAGCACGTGTGTATTCTCCCCATTTATTTCCTATTGATGATCCAGGTTACGAATAAAAGTTTAAATTAGCAATTGAACGCGTTCCTGAACAATGCGAAGATTTGACATATACTATTAACGATATTCTTACCCATGCGTTAGATGAATTATTAAAAATAAAAGAAAATGAAAATGTGTTGATTGAACTTATAAAAGAATTTGTTGACAACAATTGAAAGTGAATTCTATTACTAATATATTCTGATATTTTCATAAATTAGTAAATTAGTAAATCTATCATGACACACGGTGAAGCGAAACTGAAACTTTAGAACCTGTTAGATGTTATATTGTTGATAATTCTATATAATTCTATATAATTCTTTAGATTTACTGTATGAAATCATACATTTATCTAATGATTCACTGGTTAATGTTTCACTGTTATATTAAATGAATTAAATGGTTTACATTGTATTAACTTTTAAATAAATCTCTATTTAATAAATATAATATAATATATATAATATTTAATTTATCACTGATGATTGTGAGTCTCTGGACTTTGTATCTCTGGGACAACATCAACATGTTCATCAACAATTTGCGGCAGATACACTTCTTGTGCAACTTAAACCTCTTGTCTGGGTATCTCTTCCACTTATCTGGCCTCTTCGCCGATTTTGAGTGTTCCTTTCTTTTTGATAACAACCATGGCGGTAACAATTGCAATTAAAATGACTCCAACTGGAACGGCGACAGCGATCGCAACCGTTCTATTTGAGCTGTTCTTTACGCAGCCAGAATTCTTGAACTTGAATCCAGGGGAACAAACGCAAGTGTGCGAATTCGAGTCGAAAACGGAGTTCAAGAATTGGATTTAACAGGATTAGCACTAGGAGTCAACCAAAACCATTAAGTTGGCCCAACACGAGTTACAGCCGTTTTGAGTGGTCACGAAACCAAGTGACTCATCGCAAATACAGCTGTTGGATGATGGAGACCAGATGTAATTGGATTTGCAGGCTTTGCAAGAGTGATCAAGCACCTAGGTAGAAGACGCCCAACAATTTTGACAAGTATTAGAATTATCTTTTGAAACCACAAAACCGAGAGATTCGTCGCAAACGCAAGAATTGCTGTCAGAAGACCAGACAAAGTTCTTTTGACAAGCTTAACAAGCATGATTTACAATATCGCTACTTTCTGCCCAACATGACTTGCAGGTAGTTGGATCTAGAGTGGTGATATATCCTTTAGATTCATCACAGGTACATTTATTAGCGGATGAAGACCAAATAAACGTTGTCTAGCATTCTTCACAGGCATGATTCACAATAGTTTTCTTGTCGGTCCAGCATGAATAGCACTTTGATTATTCGAATGTAGCTATATAACCTAGATCTTCATTACAAACGCACTTGTTGCTAGAAGAGAACCATACGAACGAAATTTAGCATTCCTCACATGCATGGTTAACAACAGCGCTACTAATTGCCCAACAAGATTTACATGTTGTTGGATCTGAAGTTGCTATATAACCGAGTGACTCATCACAAATGCAAGAATTGCTATCAGAAGACCAGATAAAGTTAACCTAACATTCTTCACATTAATGGTTAATAATAGTCAACTATTTCTTCCAGCAGGATAAACATATTGATGTACCCCCTGAGATTAAACCGAGAGATTCGTCACAAACGCAAGAATTGCTGTCAGCTGACCAGACAAAGTTTTATTGACAAGTTTAACAAGCGTGGTTTACGATATCGCTGCTGGCATCCCAACATGACTTGCAAGTGGTTGGGCTTGACGTGGCAATATAACCTTTTGATTCATCGCATATACACTTATTTGTTGATGAAGACCAAATAAAATTAACTTAACATCCTTAACATGCTTGATTCACGACAGATTTTCCTTACTCCCAGCAGGATTAACATTTAAATTTATCAGTTGTTGCTATATAACCAAGTGCCTCATTACAAACACATGTACTTTTTTTAATAGTAAAATTCAACGGGCATGATTAACATTAATTAGATATAAGCACTTTTCCATCTGACCCACAATCCATACATTTTGAAGCATCACCGACATGGCCAAATTCAAATCCGTAATTATTCAATTCATAGCATACACATATTGGATAATTATAATTATAATATAATGGTACTTAGCATTATTGGCACACTCCAGTCAAATCAACTATTGTTTTATTAGTCCAACAATTGACACATGAAGTACTCTAAGCATCTATTTTCCCCCACCCTTTATCAAAATTGCAGTCACACATAGAATTTTTACATATCATAACAAATACGTCTGGAAGGTTACATTCAGTGTCGTTCGTACATGGTGACCCTATTTCGTATATATTAGATTGTTTCTTTTGTAAGGAAACACATTTTCCTTAGACTTCCTGTTCATTTATATGTTCACATGAACTGACACATTGGACTCCGTCCGCACTCAGTTTTTATTTACAGATGCATTTTCCGTTCTCAGCCTAAAAGTTTTACAAACACTAAATGTCGGTCACTTCAGCATTGAATGAATAAATCAGGAGTATCATCATAATATTAAGGAAGTGGGAAGACTTTCAAATTGGTCTTGATTCATGACTACATAGAACAAATTTGTAAATAATACACAAAGGTGAACTTTTGAAATTCTAGGGTATTAAAAGTTCAAACAGAATTAGTTTGATTTAATTTACATATTGTACTTATCTTACGTGAAGCGTCTGCTTGAAGTATATTAATTTTGGATTATCAATTTGATTTAGTAATTACTGCAGTATACATATCTAGTTTTTTATAAACTTATTTGTTACAGACATCAAGGTTATATTAATTGCAGATAAATTTCATAAATAGTTAACACTTAGTAAATTGTATCAAGCAGTACTCATTACTTATGTTTAACAAAATTCACTTATTTTTAAACAAAAGTCAAAATCAAAATTTATAACATTATAGTTAATCAACTTCTACTCAGGTAATCAAATACTAACTAAAAGAAATTATAACTGAAGTGAATTGAAAAATACTACATGAGTTTAAATTATTATAATGTTAATTCAAGTGAAAATATAGTATTAATAGCGGAATTTATTTGTTGGTTTCTTTCCTTAGCACTATCAAGTTAATGTCATAAAATTTAACTATTTTCAATGATATCAGATCGCCGCCAGTAAGGGCTTGTTCTTGAATTATCAACAAATATCTTGTTTGGCACTTTTGACATAGTAAAAATTTGTTATTCTTTTGACAACAAATTTCAACGATTTATATCAGAACATATCATAAATTTTATTGTTGTCAGTTGTACTCAACATCATAATTGACGAAAACTCTTATAATGCATTTTGATTCATAGTTTCGATATGAATTTGTTCATTAACTCAATATTACAGCGTCAACATTAAATAATTCGAATGTGTTTATATATTTTGATCTAATATATGTGAACCTATAAATTATTCATTTTTCATTAGTGGAGTGGTTTCTAAAAATTAATGTCGAATAGTTGTTTATTATATACTATATAACCTAAATATAATATAGAAACAGTTGCACTCGTCTAAAAACCCACTATAGACATTTTCTATTAGGACTTTAAAAATTAATAGATATTTAGAAATAACAATCTCATTAAAATTTGAATTCCATTCAAAGTTAAATTAAATCATTACACTTCATTTTGAATAATTTCGATTTTACAATTTATTGTAAGTTTAATTAATTTTTTGGATTAATACTATTCTATATCTTTATACTTGTTTCCCACAGTAAAAGTTTTGTTTAATATTATATAATATTTCTCTGCCTTTTTCTTCATACAGATGAAAAATTGTTCCAACAAAATTTAGTTTTTATGAAGCGCTTTCGTTATCTTATTAAGTCCATAACATCTAATGATGGGGTTTTAAAGTCTACTTTGAACAGAATATTTTATACTATTTTATATAATGAAAATAGAATTTGTAAATTTAGATTAGTTTGTACATTTTACTTGGAAAAGTGGGAATCATTGTTGTCTCAATCAATTAAGATAAGTGTTGTTAGATGTAAGTTAAATAACACTATTGACTTCTTTATGAATAATATTTATGAAAATTACCTGAAGTGAAATTATATAATAAAATTTTATCAATTTATATTTTAACTCAGATGATGTATTAAAATTGAATTAAAACATCTATCGTGTTTTAAACACCTTAAACGTATTTGAATGATGTAGCTGTTGCTCTATGCTCTTAAATTTCAGTATGAGTATTTGGTTGAATCGCAAAGATCAAAAGAAAGACAAAATCGACCATTAAGTTGTGTTTCTTGGCTTGTAGTTGGAGTAAAGAGTGAGCACATAAAATATATCGATGAACAGTGTCAGTGAATGTATAAGCGGTCTAATCGTCTGTTTGTGCCGTCTCGAGGAAGTGAGATATATATATATTATTAGCGAATCAGGTCGTTAGCGAATCAGGTAAAACTGGTCCGCTGACGACTCAGTGAGGGCCCTGTTGGGTCTTTACTGAGTGGGCACAAATAACGGGTTGAGCCCGTTTTTAAAGTGGAAATATGGGCGTGCGAGAGAATATGTTTTACTTTCGAAAGTCTCAATGAAGTCTGTTTGTGCCGTCTCGAGGAAGTGATATATATTTATATATTTACACTTTATATTTACACTTTTTTATATTTACACTTTCAAGTTCGTGCTATACACACAATTTAACTATTTTCAAGAATGATAACATTTATATAGAATCATAATGATAAATTTTAGTATTAAATATTTCAATCGTTTGAAGAGTTTAGAATTTTTACGTCATTGTGTTAACTAGTTGTTAATTTAAATATTTTCTGTGAGCTTAATTTTCAAACTAACTAATTTGATCACTTGTTGTTGTCATGATATTTTGTAGCTTCACATTACATTTGAGAAGTCATCATGCACTATTCCAGGGCATTCATTCAGTTGAATATCTATTGGTTGCCATTTGTGCTGTCTTTGCCTGAAGCAGTCAATATTGTTCCCCTGAACTGGAATTTTGCAGACGAATTGGTTATTCGATTTGCAGCTCAGAACAACTTGTGTCAACTGTTCAATTTAATATTACTCCATTGCAAGTAATTGTACGCATTACTTGCTTGTTATTTTGGCCACTTACTAGAACTGTTTTTGGAAGCAGCTACTGTACTATATTCCAATGTTCGTCCAGATGGTCATGACGGAAACAGTTTAGTTTATTTTCGTGTCAACCATGAGCACGAATTTTTGCCTGTTCACTTTACTTTGAAAAAACGTTTACAATTGATTTATTTCAAGGGGGATTTTGAGAACGGGGAGGCACAAATTGACCGCGTCGAAGCAGAAGGACTCGATTAGGAGTTCAAAAACAGGTTCAATTTAATAGGTGAAGGAAACGGACTGCCCAACTGTTTATTGAAAGCTAAGAATGGTCCTGAAGAGGTCCATGGTGTTCTATTAAAGTGTGAGCAAATTCTGCACCAACTCGGACTTGGACCCCTTTCGGTTGGACACCATCGTGAGCAGTTTCTCGGTTATTGACTCGCGTTAGTGCAGTTGCCGTTTGTTGCGGTCTTTCAAATCGAAAACTAGTTTTAACCGGTCGAAATACTACTGAACCAGTTCGGGCTTGTCGTCTAAGATCTAATCTGCGTATTACTGTTCTACTGAGGAAATTTGCAATACCTCCTAGTATTTTTGAATTGAGTCGTAAATATCAACACCCTGTAATTACTGTATTTCGAATTCGTGGATCTCCTGTTCAATTTAACTCAGAGCTTCGTTGTGCTAGCTGCTCGTGTTGTTGAAGCTGCTGCTCTAGCTCACCTCCCTGCTGCTGGTATTGCTCACGCGCTTGAATTTGACCGGGGTTGGGTTAGCTGACGTTTTGCGCGGGTAGAACTCCATTTGCCTCTTGATTGGAATTTTGCAGAGCATAAGCCCCTTTTTGGCTTAAAATTCAACCTGCGTTTAAAATTGGGCGAACGTTTCGGCTTCGTTTTCCTCTTTTATTGGTTCCGTTTTGAACTTCTCAGTAAATTGTTAATTCGTTTTCTGGAAGTATTTTTACTCGAGAAAGGTATAAAAGTCAACGAAAACTGGCTGTTTCTGGGTGAATAATTAATGTGTTAAAGTGGGGCACTTATCAATTTTCAAGTTGGACTTGAACTTGAGGGCCGTGAAAATGCGATATATTTAGTCCACCTCAAGCCAGTTATCTGAAATCTGCTTCAAAATGAAAGACTCCTCACCAAGCGCGAAGTCAGCTGGATAACCAAGGAGAAAGCGTAAATCAGATAACAATGAACAAATTTTTGCATACGCATACCTAATCTGCAAAAATGCAATTATCAACTGCGTTTTGGACACCATCGACTGATTCAAGGACACTTTAATAAAATTAACTTACTGAATTCTCTATTCATTCAATTTAGTGAACTGATCTATGATTATTGAAGCTTAAGACAACGTATCCAAATACTGCTTACTTAAGTCAATATCGTTGGCCGTTTACTCATTCGCATACTAAACTTCATCGCTGTATAGATTTAATTTAGTTTAAAGTTGAAGAATCTGTATTTTAATTTAATTATATGGATACTACTAAGAGTTATTATTAGAAGTAGTCATTAGAAGTGGTGAAATATAATATAATACTCAGACAATTTATTAATTTTGTAATTAATCAATCCACACAATGAAAAGCAAATTTGGGTTGATTACATGATAACATCTAAATAAGGATATCTTGAAAATAGACTATATATATATAAACCATAACGATTCAAGATATATAGAAACTATAACAAACCAATAATAAACTTCACGTGCATTGAGTTAGAGAGTGAGTGTTAGTTAAACTAGCGCAATCATCTAATAAATTTCCATTTATTGTAATTGCACTCGAAATTGATTTTGTTACCGTGAACGTATTAGTGGTGAACCAGCCCAAAACGACACCGCAATTCAAGTTTCCGATCATTTCTATCTGTGAAAGAGCTGAGTTTGAGATCTTATAAGTGCAGTCGTACGAACTGCCTATGAACCCTCCAAGACTGTAGTTGGTACTCGTAAAAATGCAATTCTAAACGACTGAGTTCGATATGGTGACCACGCTGTTATTTGATAACCCGATAAACCCTCCAACTCTGTCATCAGCGTAAAGGAGGCTCTAGTTTACGACAGAGTTGTAGATATTACAGACTGCAGCTTCTTAGTAACCGAAAATAGAACCAACTTGTCCCTAAGCGGTAGAGTTGATATTCACAGTCGTTATCACATTGGAAATGTAGGAATATGCACAGTTCTTGGTCTAATTTCCGATAATGCCAGTCATGTTGTAATTGCCTGTTACACAATATAAAGTAATGTAAGATGAGGTGAATGATAAATTGCCCTCGTTCAAACCAATTAAACCGAAAGATTCGATAATAAGCAGTGATGTGCTAAATTCAAAATTGAGACAAACCTTGTAAATATAAATATAATTTGTACTAGATGAGGAATAACCAATTAGAGCACCTGAGTTCTTAGGATAATCCGCGTTGTACAACACATATGCATCATAAATTAAATAATTTATTCTAACGGTTGTTGAAGCAGTTAAATATGTAACTAAACCACCGAAAATAAAGTAATTGGTGTCTGTGCATGCAATTAAATTAGCTGTCTAAGTGCTAGCCGCTGAGCCAAATAGAATGGCAACTGTATTAAAAGTAACAGTACTGGATTGAACGTAACTCATAAGATATGAAGAGTAATTTCCAACGTTGAAGTTGGTGGCAGAAAATGTTATGTTGGTTATAGTTGCAGTGGCACTGCTCACGGTAAGTCCAATAAGCGCAACTGATTTAATACTGTAGTAACTGCCTGATATTTAGTAATTAGTCATAGTTATGGTTCCTGTGATACTGTTGATTAAAGTTATGTTACCTGAAGATGAAGTAGTTGCTAAATTAATCGTTAAATAATTTATCACGGCTTTGCTGGAAGATGGCAATAATATGTATAGTTCGCTAGATACTGTAATTTTCGTTCCGTCTTTAGAAACAATATTCAAATAATTAATTGTTATTTGGTCCTAACCGCTAATAATAGCACCAGTTCCCATCGTTTAAGTTCCAATCCGTATTTTAATATTAGAAAATGAAGATTGTGTTTAAAATAGTGGATTTACGGTCGTCGAATATACATAATTTGAAACATCAATGTACGCATCTGAAATAACGTTAGAAGTTGCAAATACGTAACCACTGCTGAAATTCGATGATTTAGAAACAGAATTAGTTATGGTGTATTAGTCAAACATCGTTATCCGTACTATTTAATTACAAGTAGTTTAGGTTTTAGAGTTGATGACAGCTTTCGTGGTCTAACAAATACCTCCGGATATTTAAAATCCTAGGTTCACACATTGTAATTGTAATGATAAACTTTGGATTATTTCTTGTTGTGTATCTATTAAAGATTATAAAGCTGTGATATTATCAGCAATTCGATGTTCCAATGCAGTGGTGTTCGCAAGCAAGTTCGCGTCGGCTTCCGTAAAGTTCGACATGATATAGCTTTCCAAATTCGAAGAGTTTGTCTTTATAATATTGACTGTATTTGTGATGTTGTCGAAAATACGTTTGTCTAGCTTTGTGGTGTTGGCCAGTAGATTTGCGTCTGCCTTGGAAAAGTTAGAAATAATGTACGCTTCTAATTTGGACGAGTTGGCCACCAACTTGCTTGTGAGCGCGGTAATGTTGTCGAATATTCTCTTGTCTAAAGTTGTCGTATTTGCAAGCAAGTTGTTGTCCGCCTCTGTGAAATTCGACATAATATAGGATTCTAAATTGGAAGAATTTAGTTTCAAGTTATTTAGAAGCGCTGTCGCATTGTCTAAAATTCTTTTGTCTAATTTCGTGGTGTTGGAAAGCAAGTTTGCGTCCGCTTTTGTAAAATTCGCATTAATAAACGCCTCCAAGTTGGATGAGTTCGCCTTCAAATTATTTGTAAGTCGTGTAACATTGTCTTAAATTCGCTCATCCAACTCGGTGGTGTTTGCAAGTAAGTTGGCGTCGGCTTTGCTGAAGTTGGCGAGAATATAATTTTCGAGATTCGTTGAATTTGTTTTCAAGTTGCTGGTTAGCAGAGTGATATTATCAAATAGCCTCTTGTCTAATTTCGTGGTGTTGGAAAGCAAGTTTGCGTCAGCTTTTGTAAAATTAGACACTATGTAAGCCTCTAGTTTTGACGAGTTTGCAATTAGCTTGTTGGTCATGGCGGTCATGTTATCAGCAATTCGTTTGTCCAACGCAGTGGTGTTCGCAAGCAAGTTCGCGTCGGCTTCCGTAAAGTTCGACATGATATAGCTTTCCAAATTCGAAGAGTTTGTCTTTATAATATTGACTGTATTTGTGATGTTGTCGAAAATACGTTTGTCTAGCTTTGTGGTGTTGGCCAGTAGATTTGCGTCTGCCTTGGAAAAGTTAGAAATAATGTACGCTTCTAATTTGGACGAGTTGGCCACCAACTTGCTTGTGAGCGCGGTAATGTTGTCGAATATTCTCTTGTCTAAAGTTGTCGTATTTGCAAGCAAGTTGTTGTCCGCCTCTGTGAAATTCGACATAATATAGGATTCTAAATTGGAAGAATTTAGTTTCAAGTTATTTAGAAGCGCTGTCGCATTGTCTAAAATTCTTTTGTCTAATTTCGTGGTGTTGGAAAGCAAGTTTGCGTCCGCTTTTGTAAAATTCGCATTAATAAACGCCTCCAAGTTGGATGAGTTCGCCTTCAAATTATTTGTAAGTCGTGTAACATTGTCTTAAATTCGCTCATCCAACTCGGTGGTGTTTGCAAGTAAGTTGGCGTCGGCTTTGCTGAAGTTGGCGAGAATATAATTTTCGAGATTCGTTGAATTTGTTTTCAAGTTGCTGGTTAGCAGAGTGATATTATCAAATAGCCTCTTGTCTAATTTCGTGGTGTTCGCAAGCAAGTTCGCGTCGGCTTCCGTAGCATTTGAATATATATTATTATCAAGTATCAAAACTTATTATTATAAATATTATATCGATTTAACAATATTTATACATGTTGATTAGTTTTACAAATACCCATAAGCACAAATACATTTATCATCTATGAACTCGAATGGATAAACACATTTATATGAATAATCTAACTCCTGACCATTTTCTAATGAATTCTAACAAATTCCATATACATATTTTAAATTACCGCAAATATCACATTAAAGTGTGATATTCCCTAATTATTATATTTATACACTTTAACTGCCAAGTATTTAGATTTCGTTGCTACATATATGAAATACATCTATCGTAAGTGTAACATTTAATTTAATGTTTGAAGCAATTTGTCCACTATTATTACTCTAAATTATATTATACCCCGTCATTTTGCAATCAGAAATTTAAAAAGTTTTAATTGGTTTTGTAATAACGTTTACAATACCTGATGAGAACTAACTTGAAAATCTGAATTGTATAAAACTCTATTAAATATTTATATAATCGATTGTCTCAATGATAATTGCGGATAGTTAATATCCCGTTGCGGTAAATACTAAAGTAGATGATTACACTTCGATGTTACAAATAATACATATTAACGCGCTGCTTGATACTTAGAATTTTAATAAAATTGTAATTACAGATTCAGATATATATTATGAATGTATGTTAACACCAAATAGTGAAAATGTGTTGATGTTGTAATTTTCTATATTTGAATGTATATTTGTTGACTTAGTTGTATTGGTATATATGAAAACATTTATATTATTTTGTTTTTAGTTAAAATATAACTAATTTTATATTATTATATTATTTAAAGCAATATTTTTTTAACAAAAATTGTATTAATTATTATCAATCAATAGATAATTACTACAGGGTTGTTGTAATTTATTATTAATAACTTAACATAATATGGCTATAGAAGATATCATTTATATATGTATATAAATGAATAAATGTTACACTTTCCATAAATACCACAAATAATGTTCAAGCATGTGATTCTTAGGCGCAATAGCCTGATAACGCACGTGGGCGTTTCTTTATTGTACTCGACCAGCTGTGCAAACTAATGTGCCCGCCAGCTGGACGTGTTTTTTCTTCTCTGGTTCTCTTTGTTGGCCTTCGTGTTAAGCTGGTGAAACAACAAACTTACAGCCTTCCAATAGCGCTGCGATCGCCCTTCGCTATAAGACAGTCGCATTCACGGCCTCTGCGTCCGCTCTTACGCATGCATTAGCGCGCTTTATACAAAACCAGGTCCGCGACAGCTAGCGTCTTGGCGTCGCGGAAGCGCTTGGAAGAGGTCTGGCGTGGCTCCGTTAAGTAGCGGATTCTGTAGCGAAGAGGCCGACATTTGAAGAAGTTCGTCTGTTACATATACAAGTAATTAGTGTAGCGGCTGGGTGATTATGGCGAGGCCTTCTGAAACAGTCGAATCAACGTATAATTTCAACTGTGCACATAATCACCCAGCCGCTACACTAATTACTTGTATATGTTACAGACGAACTTCTTCAAATGTCGGCCTCTTCGCTACAGAATCCGCTACTTAACGGAGCCACGCCAGACCTCTTCCAAGCGCTTCCGCGACGCCAAGACGCTAGCTGTCGCGGACCTGGTTTTGTATAAAGCGCGCTAATGCATGCGTAAGAGCGGACGCATAGGCCGTGAATGCGACTGTCTTATAGCGAAGGGCGATCGCAGCGCTATTGGAAGGCTGTACGTTTGTTGTTTCACCGGCTTAACACGAAGGCCAACAAAGAGAACCAGAGAAGAAAAAACACGTCCAGCTGGCGGGCACATTAGTTTGCACAGCTGGTCGAGTACAATAAAGAACGCCCACGTGCGTTATCAGGCTATTGCGCCTAAGAATCTCTCGTCGGCGGCCAGCTCGCGGCGGGACATGCTGTCGAATGGCTCCGGCTAGAACTGCGCTACGACTCCTGGCTCCCCGCCGCGCGTGTATGGCTTTGCACGCGAGGCTTCCGACGAATCGACGTACAAATGGCGACAGACGTCTAACGTGGCGTTTTCCCGCACATACGTTATTGTAATTCGAAATAGAAAACTAGTGTCGAAAGGCTCTGTGAAATGGTTAGCCAGAGAAATACAAGCCCTTCAACGCAGGAATTTGATGGGAGAGCCGGAAATGCATATCGACGCCATGACTCGTTTGTCCTAGTTTAGTGGCAACTACACAATGAAGAGTCGGTGCACAGTTGAAATTATACGTTGATTCGAAATGAAATTATACGTTGATTCGAAATGAAATTATACGTTGATTCGACTGTTTCAGAAGGCCTCGCCATAATCATCCAGCCGCTACACTTATTACTTGTATATGTAACAGACGAACTTCTTCAAATGTCGGCCTCTTCGCTACAGAATCCGCTACTTAACGGAGCCACGCCAGACCTCTTCCAAGCGCTTCCGCGACGCCAAGACGCTAGCTGTCGTGGACCTGGTTTTGTATAAAGCGCGCTAATGCATGCGTAAGAGCGGACGCAGAGGCCGTGAATGCGACTGTCTTATAGCGAAGGGCGATCGCAGCGCTATTGGAAGGCTGTAAGTTTGTTGTTTCACCGGCTTAACACGAAGGCCAACAAAGAGAACCAGAGAAGAAAAAACACGTCCAGCTGGCGGGCACATGCCTGGACATTAGTTTGCACAGCTGGTCGTGTACAATAAAGTAACGCCCACGTGCGTTATCAGGCTATTGCACCTAAGAATCTCTCGTCGGCGGCCAGCTCGCGGAGGGACCTGCTGTCGAATGGCTCCGGCTAGAACTGCGCTACGACTCCTGGCTCCCCGCCGCGCGTGTATGGCTTTGCACGCGAGGCTTCCGACGAATCGACGTACAAATGGCGACAGACGTCTAACGTGGCGTTTTCCCGCACATACGTTATTGTAATTCGAAATAGAAAACTAGTGTTGAAAGGCTCTGTGAAATGGTTAGCCAGAGAAATACAAGCCCTTCAACGCAGGAATTTGATGGGAGAGCCAGAAATGCATATCGACGCCAGGACTCGTTTGTCCTAGTTTAGTGGCAACTACACAATGAAGAGTCGGTGCACAGTTGAAATTATACGTTGATTCGACTTTTTCAGAAGGCGTCACCATAATCATCCGGCCGCTACACTAATTACTTGTATATGTAACAGACGAACTTCTTCAAATGTCGGCTTCTTCGCTTACAGAATCCGCTACTTAACGGAGCCACGCCAGACCTCTTCCAAGCGCTTCCGCGACGCCAAGACGCTAGCTGTCGTGGACCTGGTTTTGTATAAAGCGCGCTAATGCATGCGTAAGAGCGGACGCAGAGGCCGTGAATGCGGCTGTCTTATAGCGAAGGGCGATCGCAGCGCTATTGGAAGGCTGTAAGTTTGTTGTTTCACCGGCTTAACACGAAGGCCAACAAAGAGAACCAGAGAAGAAAAAACACGTCCAGCTGGCGGGCACATGCCTGGACATTAGTTTGCACAGCTGGTCGTGTACAATAAAGTAACGCCCACGTGCGTTATCAGGCTATTGCACCTAAGAATCTCTCGTCGGCGGCCCGCTCGCGGAGGGACCTGCTGTCGAATGGCTCCGGCTAGAACTGCGCTACGACTCCTGGCTCCCCGCCGCGCGTGTATGGCTTTGCACGCGAGGCTTCCGACGAATCGACGTACAAATGGCGACAGACGTCTAACGTGGCGTTTTTCCGCACATACGTTATTGTAATTCGAAATAGAAAACTAGTGTTGAAAGGCTCTGTGAAATGGTTAGCCAGAGAAATACAAGCCCTTCAACGCCGGAATTTGATGGGAGAGCCAGAAATGCATATCGACGCCGTGACTAGTTTGTGCTAGTTTAGTGGCAACTACACAATGAAGAGTCGGTGCACAGTTGAAATTATACGTTGATTCGAAATGAAATTATACGTTGATTCGAAATGAAATTATACGTTGATTCGACTGTTTCAGAAGGCCTCGCCATAATCACCCAGCCGCTACACTAATTACTTGTATATGTAACAGACGAACTTCTTCAAATGTCGGCCTCTTCGCTACAGAATCCGCTACTTAACGGAGCCACGCCAGACCTCTTCCAAGCGCTTCCGCGACGCCAAGACGCTAGCTGTCGCGGACCTGGTTTTGTATAAAGCGCGCTAATGCATGCGTAAGAGCGGACGCAGAGGCCGTGAATGCGACTGTCTTATAGCGAAGGGCGATCGCAGCGCTATTGGAAGGCTGTAAGTTTGTTGTTTCACCGGCTTAACACGAAGGCCAACAAAGAGAACCAGAGAAGAAAAAACACGTCCAGCTGGCGGGCACATTAGTTTGCACAGCTGGTCGTGTACAATAAAGAAACGCCCACGTGCGTTATCAGGCTATTGCACCTAAGAATCTCTCGTCGGCGGCCAGCTCGCGGCGGGACATGCTGTCGAATGGCTCCGGCTAGAACTGCGCTACGACTCCTGGCTCCCCGCCGCGCGTGTATGGCTTTGCACGCGAGGCTTCCGACGAATCGACGTACAAATGGCGACAGACGTCTAACGTGGCGTTTTTCCGCACATACGTTATTGTAATTCGAAATAGAAAACTAGTGTTGAAAGGCTCTGTGAAATGGTTAGCCAGAGAAATACAAGCCCTTCAACGCAGGAATTTGATGGGAGAGCCAGAAATGCATATCGACGCCATGACTCGTTTGTCCTAGTTTAGTGGCAACTACACAATGAAGAGTCGGTGCACAGTTGAAATTATACGTTGATTCAAAATGAAATTATACGTTGATTCGAAATGAAATTATACGTTGATTCGACTGTTTCAGAAGGCCTCGCCATAATCACTCAGCCGCTACACTAATTACTTGTATATGTAACAGACGAACTTCTTCAAATGTCGGCCTCTTCGCTACAGAATCCGCTACTTAACGGAGCCACGCCAGACCTCTTCCAAGCGCTTCCGCGACGCCAAGACGCTAGCTGTCGCGGACCTGGTTTTGTATAAAGCGCGCTAATGCATGCGTAAGAGCGGACGCAGAGGCCGTGAATGCGACTGTCTTATAGCGAAGGGCGATCGCAGCGCTATTGGAAGGCTGTAAGTTTGTTGTTTCACCGCCGCCGTTACAGAAGGCCAACAAAGAGAACCAGAAAAAGCGTCCAGCTGGCGGGCACGTTAGTTTGCACAGCTGGTCAGTAATAAAGAAACGCCCACGTGCGTTATCAGGCTATTGCACCTAAGAATCTCTCGTCGGCGGCCAGCTCGCGGAGGGACATGCTGTCGAATGGCTCCGGCTAGAACTGCGCTACGACTCCTGGCTCCCCGCCGCGCGTGTGGCTTTGCACGGGACCTACGAATCGACGTACAAATGGCGACAGACGTCTAACGTGGCGTTTTCCGCATACGTTATTGTTTCGAAATAGAAAACTGTGTTGAAAGGCTCTGTGAAATGGTTAGCCAGAGAAATACAAGCCCTTCAACGCAGGAATTTGATGGGAGAGCCGGAAATGCATATCGACGCCATGACTCGTTTGTCCTAGTTTAGTGGCAACTACACAATGAAGAGTCGGTGCACAGTTGAAATTATACGTTGATTCGAAATGAAATTATACGTTGATTCGAAATGAAATTATACGTTGATTCGAAATGAAATTATACGTTGATTCGACTGTTTCAGAAGGCCTCGCCATAATCACCCAGCCGCTACACTAATTACTTGTATATGTAACAGACGAACTTCTTCAAATGTCGGCCTCTTCGCTACAGAATCCGCTACTTAACGGAGCCACGCCAGACCTCTTCCAAGCGCTTCCGCGACGCCAAGACGCTAGCTGTCGCGGACCTGGTTTTGTATAAAGCGCGCTAATGCATGCGTAAGAGCGGACGCAGAGGCCGTGAATGCGACTGTCTTATAGCGAAGGGCGATCGCAGCGCTATTGGAAGGCTGTAAGTTTGTTGTTTCACCGGCTTAACACGAAGGCCAACAAAGAGAACCAGAGAAGAAAAAACACGTCCAGCTGGCGGGCACATTAGTTTGCACAGCTGGTCGAGTACAATAAAGAAACGCCCACGTGCGTTATCAGGCTATTGCGCCTAAGAATCTCTCGTCGGCGGCCAGCTCGCGGCGGGACATGCTGTCGAATGGCTCCGGCTAGAACTGCGCTACGACTCCTGGCTCCCCGCCGCGCGTGTATGGCTTTGCACGCGAGGCTTCCGACGAATCGACGTACAAATGGCGACAGACGTCTAACGTGGCGTTTTCCCGCACATACGTTATTGTAATTCGAAATAGAAAACTAGTGTCGAAAGGCTCTGTGAAATGGTTAGCCAGAGAAATACAAGCCCTTCAACGCCGGAATTTGATGGGAGAGCCAGAAATGCATATCGACGCCGTGACTAGTTTGTGCTAGTTTAGTGGCAACTACACAATGAAGAGTCGGTGCACAGTTGAAATTATACGTTGATTCGAAATGAAATTATACGTTGATTCGAAATGAAATTATACGTTGATTCGACTGTTTCAGAAGGCCTCGCCATAATCACCCAGCCGCTACACTAATTACTTGTATATGTTACAGACGAACTTCTTCAAATGTCGGCCTCTTCGCTACAGAATCCGCTACTTAACGGAGCCACGCCAGACCTCTTCCAAGCGCTTCCGCGACGCCAAGACGCTAGCTGTCGCGGACCTGGTTTTGTATAAAGCGCGCTAATGCATGCGTAAGAGCGGACGCAGAGGCCGTGAATGCGACTGTCTTATAGCGAAGGGCGATCGCAGCGCTATTGGAAGGCTGTAAGTTTGTTGTTTCACCGGCTTAACACGAAGGCCAACAAAGAGAACCAGAGAAGAAAAAACACGTCCAGCTGGCGGGCACATTAGTTTGCACAGCTGGTCGAGTACAATAAAGAAACGCCCACGTGCGTTATCAGGCTATTGCGCCTAAGAATCTCTCGTCGGCGGCCAGCTCGCGGCGGGACATGCTGTCGAATGGCTCCGGCTAGAACTGCGCTACGACTCCTGGCTCCCCGCCGCGCGTGTATGGCTTTGCACGCGAGGCTTCCGACGAATCGACGTACAAATGGCGACAGACGTCTAACGTGGCGTTTTTCCGCACATACGTTATTGTAATTCGAAATAGAAAACTAGTGTTGAAAGGCTCTGTGAAATGGTTAGCCAGAGAAATACAAGCCCTTCAACGCCGGAATTTGATGGGAGAGCCAGAAATGCATATCGACGCCGTGACTAGTTTGTGCTAGTTTAGTGGCAACTACACAATGAAGAGTCGGTGCACAGTTGAAATTATACGTTGATTCGACTGTTTCAGAAGGCCTCGCCATAATCACCCAGCCGCTACACTAATTACTTGTATATGTAACAGACGAACTTCTTCAAATGTCGGCCTCTTCGCTACAGAATCCGCTACTTAACGGAGCCACGCCAGACCTCTTCCAAGCGCTTCCGCGACGCCAAGACGCTAGCTGTCGCGGACCTGGTTTTGTATAAAGCGCGCTAATGCATGCGTAAGAGCGGACGCATAGGCCGTGAATGCGACTGTCTTATAGCGAAGGGCGATCGCAGCGCTATTGGAAGGCTGTAAGTTTGTTGTTTCACCGGCTTAACACGAAGGCCAACAAAGAGAACCAGAGAAGAAAAAACACGTCCAGCTGGCGGGCACATTAGTTTGCACAGCTGGTCGAGTACAATAAAGAAACGCCCACGTGCGTTATCAGGCTATTGCGCCTAAGAATCTCTCGTCGGCGGCCAGCTCGCGGCGGGACATGCTGTCGAATGGCTCCGGCTAGAACTGCGCTACGACTCCTGGCTCCCCGCCGCGCGTGTATGGCTTTGCACGCGAGGCTTCCGACGAATCGACGTACAAATGGCGACAGACGTCTAACGTGGCGTTTTCCCGCACATACGTTATTGTAATTCGAAATAGAAAACTAGTGTTGAAAGGCTCTGTGAAATGGTTAGCCAGAGAAATACAAGCCCTTCAACGCAGGAATTTGATGGGAGAGCCAGAAATGCATATCGACGCCAGGACTCGTTTGTCCTAGTTTAGTGGCAACTACACAATGAAGAGTCGGTGCACAGTTGAAATTATACGTTGATTCGAAATGAAATTATACGTTGATTCGACTGTTTCAGAAGGCGTCGCCATAATCATTCGGCCGCTACACTAATTACTTGTATATGTAACAGACGAACTTCTTCAAATGTCGGCCTCTTCGCTTACAGAATCCTCTACTTAACGGAGCCACGCCAGACCCCTTCCAAGCGCTTCCGCGACGCCAGGACGCTAGCTGTCGTGGACCTGGTTTTGTATAAAGCGCGCTAATGCTGGTGGGGGCGTAGAGGCCGTGAATGCGGCTGTCTTATAGCGAAGGGCGATCGTAGCGCTATTTGAAGGCTGTTAGTTTGTTGTCTCGCCGGCTTAAAACGAAGGCCAACAAAGAGAGACAGAGAAGAAGGAAACGCGTCCAGCTGGCGAGCATATGCCTGGACATTAGTTTGTACAGCTGGTCTTGTACAATAAAGTAACGCCCACGTGCGTTGTCAGGCTATTGCACCTAAGAATCTCTCGTCGTCGGCCAGCTATCGAATGGCTCCGGCTAGAACTGCGCTACGAATCCTGGCTCTCTGCCGCGCGTGTATGGCTTTGCACGAGAGGATTCCGACGAATTGATGTATAAATGGCGTCAGGCGTCTAACGTGGCGTTTTCTTCTGCGCATACGTTATTGTATTTCGAAATAGAATACTAGTGTTGAAAGGCTCTGCGGAATGGTTAGCGCGAGAAATACAAGCCCTTCAACGCGTGAATTTGATGGGAGAGCCAGAAATGCATATGGACGCCAGGACTCGTTTGTCCTAGTTTAGTGGCAACTGCGCAATGAAGAGTCGGTGCACAGGTGAAATTATACGTTGATTCGAAATGAAATTATACGTTGATTCGACTGTTTCAGCAGGCGTCGCCATAACCATTCCGCCGCTACACTAATTACTTGTATATGTAACAGACGCACTTCTTCAAATGGCGGCCTCTTCGTTTGCAGAATCCTCTACTTAACGGAGCCGCGACAGACCCATTCCAAGTGCTTCCGCGACGCCAGGACGCTATTTGTCGCGGACCTTGTTTTGTATAAAGAGCGCGAATGCGCGCGTAGAGGCCGTGAATGCGGCTGTCTTATAGCGAAGGGCGATCGTAGCGCTATTTGAAGGCTGTAAGTTTGTTGTCTCGCCGGCTTAAAACGAAGGCCAACAAAGAGAGACAGAGAAGAAGAAACACGTCCAGCTGGCGGGCATATGCCTGGACATTAGTTTGTACAGCTGGTCTTGTACAATAAAGTAACGCCAACGTGCGTTATCAGGCTATTGCACCTAAGAATCTCTCGTCGTCGGCCAGCTCGCGGAGGGACATGCTGTCGAATGGCTCCGGCTAGAACTGCGCTACGAATCCTGGCTCTCTGCCGCGCGTGTATGGCTTTGCACGAGAGGTTTCCGACGAATTGACGTATAAATGGCGTCAGGCATCTAACGTGGCGGTTTCTTCTGCGCATACGTTATTGTATTTCGAAATAGAATACGAGTGTTGAAAGGCTCTGCGGAATGGTTAGCGTGAGAAATGCAAGCCCTTCAACTCGTGAATTTGATGGGAGAGCCAGAAATGCATATGGACGCCAGGACTCGTTTGTCCTAGTTTAGTGGCAACTGCGCTGAAGAGTGGTTCAGAGTTGAAATTATACGTTGATTCGAAATGAAATATACGTTGATTCGACTTTTTCGAGGGCGTCGCCATAATCCGTCGCTACACTAATTACTTGTATATGTAACAGACGAACTTCTTCAAATGTTGGATTCTTCGTTTCAGAATCCTCTACTTAACGGAGCCGGACAGACCTATTCCAGTGCTTCCGTGACGCCAGGATGCTATTTGTCGCGGACTTTGTTTTGTATAAAGAGCGCTAATGCGTGCGTAAGAGCGGGCGTAGAGGCCGTGAATGCGGCTGTCTTATAGCGAAGGGCGATCGTAGCGCTATTTGAAGGCTGTAAGTTTGTTGTCTCGCCGGCTTAAAACGAAGGCCAACAAAGAGAGACAGAGAAGAAGAAACACGTCCAGCTGGCGAGCATATGCCTGGACATTAGTTTGTACAGCTGGTCTTGTACAATAAAGTAACGCCCACGTGCGTTATCAGGCTATTACACCGAAGAATCTCTCGCCGTCGGCCAGCTATCGAGGGCTCCGGCTAGAACTGCTCTACAAATCCTGGCTCTCCGCAGCGCGTGTATGGCTTTGCACACGAGGTTTCCGACGAATCGACGTATAAATGGCGTCAGACATCGAACATGGCGGTTTCTTCCGCGCATACGTTACTGTATTTCGAAATAGAAAACCAGTGTTGAAAGGCTCTGCGAAATGGTTAGCATGAGAAATGCAAGCCCTTCAACTCCAGAATTTGATGGGAGAGCCAGAAATGCATATCGACGCCAGGACTCGTTTGTCCTAGTTTAGTGGCAACTACACAAGGAAGAGTCGGTGCACAGTTGAAAATATACGTTGATTCGACTTTTTCAGAAGGCGTCACCATAATCATCCGGCCGCCACACTAATTACTTGTATATGTAACAGACGAACTTCTTCAAATGTCGGCTTCTTCGCTTACAGAATCCTCTACTTAACGGAGCCACGCCAGACCCCTTCTAAGCGCTTCCGCGACGCCAGGACGCTAGCTGTCGTGGACCTGGTGTTGTATAAAGAGCGCTAATGCATGCGTAAGAGCGGACGCAGAGGCCGTGAATGCGGCTGTCTTATAGCGAAGGGCGATCGCAGCGCTATTGGAAGGCTGTAAGTTTGTTGTCTCACCGGCTTAACACGAAGGCCAACAAAGAGAACCAGAGAAGAAAAAACACGTCCAGCTGGCGAGCACATGCCTGGACATTAGTTTGCACAGCTGGTCGTGTACAATAAAGTAACGCCCACGTGCGTTATCAGGCTATTACACCGAAGAATCTCTCGCCGTCGGCCAGCTATCGAGGGCTCCGGCTAGAACTGCTCTACAAATCCTGGCTCTCCGCAGCGCGTGTATGGCTTTGCACACGAGGTTTCCGACGAATCGACGTATAAATGGCGTCAGACATCGAACATGGCGGTTTCTTCCGCGCATACGTTATTGTAATTCGAAATAGAAAACCAGTGTTGAAAGGCTCTGCGAAATGGTTAGCATGAGAAATGCAAGCCCTTCAACTCCAGAATTTGATGGGAGAGCCAGAAATGCATATCGACGCCAGGACTCGTTTGTCCTAGTTTAGTGGCAACTACACAAGGAAGAGTCGGTGCACAGTTGAAAATATACGTTGATTCGAA
Organism: Hexamita inflata; assembly: GCA_963988835.1. Classification (NCBI taxonomy): domain Eukaryota; phylum Fornicata; order Diplomonadida; family Hexamitidae; genus Hexamita; species Hexamita inflata. The sequence continues at coordinate 12,745 of CAXDID010000468.1, read as the reverse complement.
ATGAAAATATACGTTGATTCGACTTTTTCAGAAGGCGTCACCATAATCATCCGGCCGCCACACTAATTACTTGTATATGTAACAGACGAACTTCTTCAAATGTCGGCTTCTTCGCTTACAGAATCCTCTACTTAACGGAGCCACGCCAGACCCCTTCTAAGCGCTTCCGAGACGCCAAGACGCTAGCTGTCGTGGACCTGGTGTTGTATAAAGAGCGCTAATGCATGCGTAAGAGCGGACGTTGAGGCCGTGAATGCGACTGTCTTATAGCGAAGGGCGATCGCAGCGCTATTGGAAGGCTGTAAGTTTGTTGTCTCACTGGCTTAACACGAAGGCCAACAAAGAGAACCAGAGAAGAAAAAACACGTCCAGCTGGCGGGCACATGCCTGGACATTAGTTTGCACAGCTGGTCGTGTACAATAAAGTAACGCCCACGTGCGTTATCAGGCTATTACACCGAAGAATCTCTCGCCGTCGGCCAGCTATCGAGGGCTCCGGCTAGAACTGCTCTACAAATCCTGGCTCTCCGCAGCGCGTGTATGGCTTTGCACACGAGGTTTCCGACGAATCGACGTATAAATGGCGTCAGACATCGAACATGGCGGTTTCTTCCGCGCATACGTTACTGTATTTCGAAATAGAAAACCAGTGTTGAAAGGCTCTGCGAAATGGTTAGCATGAGAAATGCAAGCCCTTCAACTCCAGAATTTGATGGGAGAGCCAGAAATGCATATCGACGCCAGGACTCGTTTGTCCTAGTTTAGTGGCAACTACACAATGAAGAGTCGGTGCACAGTTGAAAATATACGTTGATTCGAAATGAAATTATACGTTGATTCGACTTTTTCAGAAGGCGTCGCCATAATCATCCGGCCGCTACACTAATTACTTGTATATGTAACAGACGAACTTCTTCAAATGTCGGCCTCTTCGCTACAGAATCCGCTACTTAACGGAGCCACGCCAGACCTCTTCCAAGCGCTTCCGCGACGCCAAGACGCTAGCTGTCGTGGACCTGGTTTTGTATAAAGCGCGCTAATGCATGCGTAAGAGCAGACGTAGAGGCCGTGAATGCGGCTGTCTTATAGCGAAGGGCGATCGTAGCGCTATTGGAAGGCTGTAAGTTTGTTGTCTCACCGGCTTAACACGAAGGCCAACAAAGAGAACCAGAGAAGAAAAAACACGTCCAGCTGGCGAGCACATGCCTGGACATTAGTTTGCACAGCTGGTCGTGTACAATAAAGTAACGCCCACGTGCGTTATCAGGCTATTGCACCGAAGAATCTCTCGTCGTCGGCCAGCTATCGAGGGCTCCGGCTAGAACTGCTCTACGAATCCTGGCTCTCCGCAGCGCGTGTATGGCTTTGCACGCGAGGTTTCCGACGAATCGACGTATAAATGGCGTCAGACATCGAACATGGCGGTTTCTTCCGCGCATACGTTATTGTAATTCGAAATAGAAAACTAGTGTTGAAAGGCTCTGCGAAATGGTTAGCATGAGAATATCTTGGGATATATTTTTTAATGGAAACTTTCCATTAGGTAACTTTCCATTATGGAAAGTGTAACATTTATTTATATATTTATAAATGATATCTTCTATAGCCATATTATGCTAAGTTATTAATTGAACAACTGTTTTAGTAAGTATGCGGTAGAAGATTAATTGAGTTGAGAGGTTTATTTTATGTTATTAATTTTGTTGAAACGAAATAATGTTAAGCTTGTCAGTATTTCCACTTTGCAAATAATTAACAAAATTCTCGAAAACGACTTCAACCATTTAATAGGTAAATTACTATTTTTGTGTTCAATATATATTAAAACATATTATTCGTATTTTAAATCACTTTATTCATTTTTTATAAATGTGTGTGTACCCTCTTATGTCATTTTATTCACTAATATGCGTTTTATAACACTCTGGACACAAATGATATCCTTTGCATGAACACACATATCTGCTATTACATTATTTGCAGCCGACACATTACGCACTTACTTTTGTATATACATGATAGTGTTTATATGCTTCTATTACTGGTCCTTTAATTGGGCTTACTACTGGTTGGTTACAACCTTCAATTTTTCGTGGTGTAGCTTTAATTTCATATTTTGTTAGATTTATTTTCATTTAATCAATTATGCTTTCAATATAATCCGTTATTTTAATTTCTTTATATTCTGGATGCAATAATTTCATCAAAGAAAACCCATTAACTAATATTACTTACATAAAATAAATAAACATCCTTGTGGTCCAACGAGTACATCGTCCTGGAAACTTAATATTTTTTGTAAGTTGGTCTAGTAATCAACTCCTTTATAATTATTATTGTAGTAACGAACTATTTCAGGTTGTTCTCTGGGAATATATATAAACAATATATATATATAACACTATCATGTATATACAAAAGTAAGTGCGTAATGTGTCGGCTGCAAATAATGTAATAGCAGATATGTGTGTTCGTGCAAAGGATATCATTTGTGTCCAGAGTGTTATAAAACGCATATTAGTGAATAAAATGACATAAGAGGGTACACACACATTTATAAAAAATGAATAAAGTGATTTAAAATACGAATAATATGTTTTAATATATATTGAACACAAAAATAGTAATTTACCTATTAAATGGTTGAAGTCGTTTTCGAGAATTTTGTTAATTATTTGCGAAGTGGAAATACTGACAAGCTTAACATTATTTCGTTTCAACAAAATTAATAACATAAAATAAACCTCTCAACTCAATTAATCTTCTACCGCATACTTACTAAAACAGTTGTTCAATTAATAGAAAACTACAACAACCATGTAGTAATTATCTATTGATTGATAATAATTAATACAATTTTTGTTAAAAAAATATCGCTTTAAATAATATAATAATATAAAATTAGTTATATTTTAACTAAAAACAAAATAATATAAATGTTTTCATATATACCAATACAACTAAGTCAACAAATATACATTCAAATATAGAAAATTACAACATCAACACATTTTCACTATTTGGTGTTAACATACATTCATAATATATATCTGAATCTGTAATTACAATTTTATTAAAATTCTAAGTGTCAAGCAGCGCGTTAATATGTATTATTTGTAACATCGAAGTGTAATCATCTACTTTAGTATTTACCGCAACTGGATACTAATTATCCGCAATTATTATTGAGACAATCGATTATATAAATATTTAATAGAGTTTTATACAATTCAGATTTTCAAGTTAGTTCTCATCAGGTATTGTAAACGTTATTACAAAACCAATTAAAACTTTTTAAATTTCTGATTGCAAAATGACGGGGTATAATATAATTTAGAGTAATAATAGTGGGCAAATTGCTTCAAACATTAAATTAAATGTCACACTTACGATAGATGTATTTCATATATGTAGCAACGAAATCTAAATACTTGGCAGTTAAAGTGTATAAATATAATAATTAGGGAATATAACAATTTAATGTGATATTTGCGGTAATTTAAAATATGTATATGGTATTTGTTAGAATTCATTAGAAAATGGTCAGGAGTTAGATTATTCATATAAATGTGTTTATCCATTCGAGTTCGTAGATGATAAATGTATTTGTGCTTATGGGTATTTGTAAAACTAATCAACATGTATAAATATTGTCAAATCGATATAATTTTTATAATAATAAGTTTTGATACTTGATAATAATATATATTCAAATGCTACTGCAGCCGACGCGAACTTGCTTGCGAACACCACTGCATTGGACAAACGAATTGCTGATAACATGACCGCCATGACCAACAAACTAATTGCAAACTCCTCAAAACTAGAGGCTTACATAGTGTCTAATTTTACAAAAGCGGATGCGAATTTACTTTCCAACACCACTAAATTAGACAAGAGGCTATTTGATAATATCACTCTGCTAACCAGCAACTTGAAAACAAATTCAACGAATCTCGAAAATTATATTCTCGCCAACTTCAGCAAAGCCGACGCCAACTTACTTGCAAACACCACCGAGTTGGATGAGCGAATTTAAGACAATGTCACACGACTTACAAATAATTTGAAGGCGAACTCGTCCAACTTGGAGGCGTTTATTAATGCGAATTTTACTAAGGCAGATTCAAACTTGCTTTCCAACACCACGAAACTAGACAAAAGAATTTTAGACAATGCGACAGCACTTCTAAATAACTTGAAACTAAATTCTTCCAATTTAGAAGCCTATATTATATCGAATTTCACAGATGCGGACAACAACTTGCTAGCGAATACGACAACTTTAGATAAGAGAATATTCGACAACATTACCGCGCTAACAAGCAAGTTGGTGGCCAACTCGTCCAAATTAGAAGCGTACATTATTTCTAACTTTTCCAAGGCAGACGCAAATCTACTGGCCAACACCACAAAGCTAGACAAACGTATTTTCGACAACATCACAAATATAGTCAATATTATAAAGATAAACTCTTCGAATTTGGAAAGCTATATCATGTCGAACTTTACGGAAGCCGATTCGAATTTGCTTGCGAATACAACTGAGTTGGACAATCGAATTGCTGATAACATGACCGCCATGACCAATAAGCTTATTGCAAACTCCTCAAAACTAGAGGCTTACATAGTTTCTAATTTTACAAAAGCGGATGCGAATTTACTTTCCAACACCACTAAATTAGACAAGAGGCTATTTGATAATATCACTCTGCTAACCAGCAACTTGAAAACAAATTCAACGAATCTCGAAAATTATATTCTCGCCAACTTCAGCAAAGCCGACGCCAACTTACTTGCAAACACCACCGAGTTGGATGAGCGAATTTAAGACAATGTCACACGACTTACAAATAATTTGAAGGCGAACTCGTCCAACTTGGAGGCGTTTATTAATGCGAATTTTACTAAGGCGGATTCAAACTTGCTTTCCAACACCACGAAATTAGACAAAAGAATTTTAGACAATGCGACAGCACTTCTAAATAACTTGAAACTAAATTCTTCCAATTTAGAAGCCTATATTATATCGAATTTCACAGATGCGGACAACAACTTGCTTGCGAATACGACAACTTTAGATAAGAGAATATTCGACAACATTACCGCGCTAACAAGCAAGTTGGTGGCCAACTCGTCCAAATTAGAAGCGTACATTATTTCTAACTTTTCCAAAGCAGACGCAAATCTACTGGCCAACACCACAAAGCTAGACAAACGTATATTCGACAACATCACAAATACAATCAATACTATTAAGATAAACTCTTCAAATTTGGAAAGCTACATCATCTCGAACTTTACAGAAGCCGATTCAAATTTACTTGCAAATACAACTGAGTTGGACCATCGAATTGCTGATAACATGACCGCCATGACCAATAAGCTTATTGCAAACTCCTCAAAACTAGAGGCTTACATAGTTTCTAATTTTACAAAAGCGGATGCGAATTTACTTTCCAACACCACTAAATTAGACAAGAGGCTATTTGATAATATCACTCTGCTAACCAGCAACTTGAAAACAAATTCAACGAATCTCGAAAATTATATTCTCGCCAACTTCAGCAAAGCCGACGCCAACTTACTCGCAAACACCACCGAGTTGGATGAGCGAATTTAAGACAATGTCACACGACTTACAAATAATTTGAAGGCGAACTCGTCCAACTTGGAGGCGTTTATAAATGCGAATTTTACTAAGGCAGATTCAAACTTGCTTTCCAACACCACGAAACTAGACAAAAGAATTTTAGACAATGCGACAGCACTTCTAAATAACTTGAAACTAAATTCTTCCAATTTAGAAGCCTATATTATATCGAATTTCACAGATGCGGACAACAACTTGCTAGCGAATACGACAACTTTAGATAAGAGAATATTCGACAACATTACCGCGCTAACAAGCAAGTTGGTGGCCAACTCGTCCAAATTAGAAGCGTACATTATTTCTAACTTTTCCAAAGCAGACGCAAATCTACTGGCCAACACCACTAAATTAGATCAAAGAATTTATTAGAATGTTACAATTTTATCAGATTCCATTACTGATATACAGTCTTAGTTTGATATACAGTCAGATACCATAACTGACATACAGTCTTTAATAGATGCACAACAAGAAATAATCCAAAGTTTATCATTACAATTATAATGTGTGAACCTAGGATTTTAAATATCTGGTGGTATTTGTTAGACCACGAAAGCTGTCATCAACTCTAAAACCTAAACTACTTGTAATTAAATAGTACGGATAACGATGTTTGACTAATACACCATAACCAATTCTGTTTCTAAATCATCTAATTTTAGCAGCGGTTACGTATTTGCGACTTCTAACGTTATTTCAGACGCATACATTGATGTTTCAAACTATGTTTATTCGACGACCGTAAATCCACTATTTTAAACACAATCTTCATTTTCTAATATTAAAATACGGATTGGAACTTAAACAATGGGAACTGGTGCTATTATTAGCGGTTAGGACCAAATAACAATTAATTATTTGAATATTATTTCTAAAGACGGAACGAAAATTACAGTTTCTAGCGAATTATACATAATATCACCATCTTCCAGCAAAGCCGTGATAAATTATTTAACGATTAATTTAGCTACTACTTCATCTTCAGGTAACATAACTTTAATCAACAGTATTACAGGAACCATAACTATGACCAATTATTAAATATCAGGCAGTTACTACAGTGTAAAATCTGTGGCGCTTATTGGACTTACTGTTAGCAGTGCTACCGCAACTATAACCAACTTAACATTTTCGGCAACCAACTTCAACGTTGGAAATTACTCTTCGTACCTTATGAGCTACGTTCAATCCAGTACTGTTACTTTCAATACAGTTGCCATTCTATTTGGCTCAGCGGCTAGCACTTAGACAGCTAATTAAATTGCATGCACCGACACCAATTATTATATATTCGGCGGTTTAGTAACATATTTAACTGCTTCAACAACCGTTAGAATAAATTATTTAATTTATGATTCATATGTATTGTACAACGCTGATTATCCTAAGAACTCAGGTGCTCTAATTGGTTATTCGTCATCTAGTACGAATTATATTTATATTTACAAGCTTTGCCTCAATTTTGAATTTAGTACATCGTTGCTAATTATCGAATCTTTCGGTTTAATCGGTTTGAACTAGGGCAATTTATCATTCACCTCATCTTACATTACTTTATATTGTGTGACAGGCAATTACAACATGACTGGCATTATCGGAAATTAGACCAAGAACTGTGCATATTCTTACGTTTCCAATGTGATAACGACTGTGAATATCAACTCTACCGCTTAGGGACAAGTTGGTTCTATTTTCGGTTACTAAGAAGCTGCAGTCTGTAATATTTACAACTCTGTCGTAAATTAGAGCCTCCTTTACGCTGATGACAGAGTTGGAGGGTTTATTGGGTTGTGTAATAACAGCGTGGTCACCATATCGAACTCAGTTGTTTAGAATTGTATTTTTACGAGTACCAACTACAGTCTTGGAGGGTTCATTGGCAGTTCGTACGACTGCACTTATAAGATCTCTAACTCTGCTCTTTCACAGATAGAAATGATCGGAAACTTGAATTGCGGTGTCGTTTTGGGCTGGTTCACCTCTAATACTTTCACGATAACAAAATCAATTTCGAGTGCAATTACAATAAATGGAAATTTATTAGATGATTGCGCTAGTTTAACTAACACACACTCTCTAACTCAATGTACGTGAAGTTTATTATTGGTTTTGTTATTTTATTTGTTTCTATTTTATCTTTAATTTTTATGGTTTATTTAGATTGTTTATTTTCATGATATCTTTTATGTTTTATATGTTTTCATGTAATCAACCCAAATTTGCTTTTCATTGTGTGGATTGATTATTTATTTCGTTATAAAATTAATTATTTGTCTGAGTATTTTTTATATTTCACCACTTCTAATGACTACTTCTAATAATAACTCTTAGTAGTATCCGTATAATTAAATTAAAATACAGATTCTTTAACTTTAAACTAAATTAAATTTATACAGTGATGAAGTTTAGTATGCGAATGAGTAAACGGCCAACGATATTGACTTAAGTAAGTAGTATTTGGATACGTTGTCTTAAGCTTCGATTATTATTGATTAGTTCACTAAATTGAATGAATAGAGAATTCAGTAAGTTAATTTTATTAAAGTGTCCTTGAATCAGTCGATGGTGTCCAAAACGTAGTTGATAATTGCATTTTTGCAGATTAGGTATGCGTATGCTAAAATTTGTTCATTGTTATCTGATTTGCGCTTTCTCCTTGGTTATCCAGCTGACTTCGCGCTTGGTGAGGAGTCTTTCATTTTGAAGCAGATTTCGGATAATTGGCTTGAGGTGGACTAAATATATCGCATTTTCACGGCACTCAAGTTCAAGTCCAACTTGAAAATTGATAAGTGCCCTACTTTAACTCATTAATTATTCACCCAGAAACAGCCAGTTTTTGTTGACTTTTACACCTTTCTTGAGTAAAAATACTTCCAGAAAACGAATTAGCAATTTACTGAGATGTTTAAAACGGAAACATTTAAAGAGGAAAACGAAGCCGAAACGTTCGCCCAATTTTAAACGCAGGTTGAATTTTAAGCCAAAAAGGGGCTTATGCTCTGCAAAATTCCAATCAAGAGGTAAATGGAGTTCTACACGCGTAAAACATCAGCTAACCCTACCCCGGTCAAATTCAAGCGCGTGAGCAATACCAGCAGATGGAGGTGAGTTCGATTAGGGGATTCACTAATTCGAAATAAACAGCTACATGGTTAATGTGTACGATTTAATTCAAAAATTTAGAAGTATTATTTATATCTTCTTAGTTATTCATCTGTAATATTTTTTAATTTTCTTAAAACAATAAACATAATTCTCCTATATTTATATAAGTATCAAAATTTGTTTTAATATAATTTACCACTCCTTTACAATGACATAAACAGAGTAAATAAACAAGCCCTAAGATATAACTGCTGCTGTTGATAACAATTCTGAGACTGTAAATGCAGCTAAACTTGAGTCTGACACACTAAAGCAGGACAAGATCATAAACCGTCTCCGAGATTTGAATGTTGATTCTTTGATTTGGTATTTCGCGCTTCCAGCTATTGTTGCAAATGTGGTGTCTGCAGTGACCAATATAGCGTAACAAAACTTGATGAAGAAGTTTATTGGTGACGTGGGCGTGGCTGCTCAAGGTATTGTTTAGCCTTTGGAGCTCATTTTAACGATGTATATTTCAGTCGGTCTTTCTGGAGGTCTCGTTTCCTTTGTATCCCCAGCTCTGGGCAAGGGAGATTACTACACGGTGCAGAAGTATTTTATGCACTACATGATCTATCTCTTTTTGATTATGATAATAGTGCCAGTGTTTACGCTTCCGTTTATGGGCAAGATTGTTATTTCGTTGGGCGCTGAGGAGGGAACAGATATGTATAAGTATGCGAAGCAGTATGGGTATGTGATCTTTTCGATTGGTACGCTTGTGTACTCCATCAACTACGGGTTTGGTAACATTTTGCGTGCCACTTCCAGGTCTCTCTTTAACGCGATTAAGCAGATTTTCACTGCCTGCATCGAGTTTTTGATGGTGTACATCTTTTACACCTTTGTGGTTCAAAAGGGTCATGTGCAAACCTACACCAACGCCGCCGCTCCGGTGATAGCCAATTTTATCACCGGCTGCGCTGTTATAAGCCTCTTCATCCCCTTCAAGCGCCTGAACAGGACTTACAAGTTAAAGTTCTCGCACAAAGGGTGGAAGCCCTTCGACTTCCTGGCCATGGTTGAGATGCTCATCATCGCCATTCCAGACTTTTTAACCCAATTCCAGGCTCCAGTTGTTAAAATCGTTGGTAATAAGATTATAGCCAAGATAACTAAATCTTATGCCCAGAATAAATACCAAGTGGCCGTTCTCCAAATGGTGGCCAACCTTTCGGCTTTAGTCAACACCTCCAATTAATCCTTTGGCTTCGCCTTCGGCCCCTCGTTCGGTTACGCTCTTGGTATGAAGAACTGGAACCGCGTCCGAGAAATTATGAGAAAGACCTTCTACTATCAAACGGGACTCAACTTAATACTCTGGATCATTATGAACGGAACCGTTTACTACTACTCGAACGCGCTCATTCACGGGTACTGGCCCATGGTCGACGACTGCACGTTCGGCTTCAGGTGCTTCAACGCGGTCATGCCACTGTTAACTTGCTTCTTGTGCGTGAATGACATAAACCAAATGGAGCAGAAACCGATTAAGGCCACTTTAATACAGTTCTCGAGAATGGTATTAGTTATAGTCATGCAGCCGATAATCAGCTACAGCATTAACAACGTGAAGGGAATTTACTATGGGGTACTCGTTGGAGACCTGGCCGCGTGCATCATCGGCATGATAAACTTCGTCGAAAGGTACATGATATACGGAAAACTCGAAAGAGGAGAAATCACCACGCAACAAGCCAGAATAGCAGAAGTCACCGGAGACATGAAGAGATGGTGGAGAAAATCCAGAAAAGAACAAGAAAAATCTAACGTCCAAACACGCGACATGGCAGTCGCCGAAGAGCCAGTTCCAGCAGACATTGTATGAGAAATGAAACAAATCTATAATATTATTTCCATAACTACTAAAAAATTTAAAATAGAGACAAAAAGTATCGGAAGTGAAATTCTTAATTAAATTAACTTGATAAGCAATAATACACTGTTCTACTAAAATATTATTTTTCATTATTTATAATTGCTTCCACTCTACCCCAGTTCAAAATTCTAAAGTACTAAATTATTATATCATTTTAAACTGTAATTATCGAAGACTTGGTGTCTCATAAACTTCTAGTGTATAATTATGTACCAACTAGATAAAGATAAAGTTACAACTTTAGAATATATATTCATATTCTTCCACCTACCCAAAGTTAATAGTTGTTATAGAAGGAGTGAAAGGAGTTCATGTTGCTCGACAATTTAAAGAAATACATTTTTAAATGAGATCTAATTGCTAAACAATAGCTGGAAACGCGAAATACCAAATCAACGAATCAACATTCAAATCTCGGAGACGGTTTATGATCTTGTCTTGCTTTAGTGTGTCGGACTCAAGTTTAGCTGCATTTATAGTTTCAGAATTGTTATCCACAGCGGCGGTTATATCTTAGGGCTTGTTAATTTACTCTGTTTATGACATTGTACGGGAGTGGAAATATTAAAATATAATTCTTCATTTATATCAAAATTGTAACATAATGTTTTATTGTTTTAAGAAAAATAGATGTTCGTTTTTGGTTGTTTGTTTGTTTGAAAATTTATACATGTGTTATATTATTTGTATGTATTTTAGGTGGTTTTTTTGGGTGTTTTGTGACCATTTGGGTGCTCACACTGTTTCTTAATTATAAATTGTTTACGCAGGTGTGGGTTTTGTGTTGTTTTTTAATAGTATTGGTTATCACACGAATTGATATCTGTTGTTTGAAATAATTGATGGTTGAATTTAAAGAGAACAATCGCCAATTTCTTCTTTAAAACGTGCGGCAATTGTGCAAATAGAATGAGAATATAGTTAACTATATCAAGTATATGAAAAGAAAGTGTTTATAAAATTATATTTTGAAATATATGAAATTTTAAGAAAGAAGTGTAATAATATATAGATATGCATAAATTTAATAATTATGGTGATATGTGAAGTTAGACCAAAATTTGAATGCAATAACACACTACACGATTAAGATTTTACTATATCGTAAATGTAAATTTAAGTATGTTAATATTAATCATTCACTCCAAAATGAACCATTCACATGAAACCAGTGTGAATCACAAATTAAAATCATTAAAATCATGTTGGAATCATCGAGTTAATATATTTACTACTAATTTTTTATTTCAATATTTATATTGCAATTGAATATGAGTACAAATTGAGTATATGCTATATATTCATACTTACATATATTTATAAATACTTAATTACTGTTGATTACAAGAATAATATTAATAACAATGAGTTAATTTAGTCGGCAATGAATATATTTTGTTTGATTATTAATATGTTTACATTTATATATATGGTGTTATTGACATTCAAATAATAAGATAAGTACATCTATAATGTTCCTAAATATACTTATTATGATAAAATATGTTGAATAATTTTAATTTTAATTATTAAATTATAAATAATTCAATAGATAATAACATTTAGGTGAAGTGGATACTTTATAATTAGAATAAATTAAATTCAAAATGTAACATTTTTATTCACTCTAAATCAAATGTAATGATTTTAGAATCCATCGACAATAAATTAAAAACAAAATAACAGAAACTATTTCATATATTGACTCAAGATTTCCCCCTATCAAACCTTCAAAAAGAAAGAGAAAATCGCAATATATCTCGTTTTTTTCGTCTGTGAACGAATAGGTAAAAATAGATGGTTCATTTTTTTTTTGTGTGTTTTTGGGTTTTGTGTGTGTGTTTTTTGTTAGTGACTGTTACCACATGCGAATGATACACAGTATAAATATATATAGATTAATTGTTGTTATTGAAAAAATACAATTTTAAATATTTATACTATATTTCTTCGTCGGTTTATAAACAAATTTGCGCAATTTTGTAGCTTCTTTTTCATATTTGGAGTGAAATTGATTATTATGTTTAAAATGTATTACTTTGTATTATCTATTAAATTATAAC
>CAXDID010000467.1:0-35656 GCA_963988835.1 Hexamita inflata | reverse complement strand
TATTTTAATTGAACAACTGTTTTAGTAAGTATGCGGTAGAAGATTAATTGAGTTGAGAGGTTTATTTTATGTTATTAATTTTGTTGAAACGAAATAATGTTAAGCTTGTCAGTATTTCCACTTCGCACCTAACAAAAATAATGCCAACAATGAATGAAAGCATCTATGAAACCCATACATAATTATTTACTCCATAATTCTACAATAACATTAAAACTTTGACTGAAGTAAGAAAAATGTAGAAATATGGAGGGCATTCTAGATTAACTAAATCAGAATTCGATAAATACTTAATGATACTATTTACAATGATGATATCAGGTAAAGAGCGAGGATCTGTCTAAGATAATTGGTCTAAGAACACTAAAATACGCAATTAGTTTATAGCTGATGAAGTTGGAATGTCTTGCAGAGAATGGGAGGAAATACATTCGAATGTCTGTTATGGTCATATTAAATTGTTATTAGATTAACCTGAAGAAGAAATCGATACAAATTTAGACGGTAAAGACTTGGTAAAGAATTATCATAAAATTTAGAGAAGTTGTAATTGAATTAAGTTGTTTAATATCCTGTGTTTAAAGAAGTAAAACTAAAGAAAACGACTAAATAAGTTCTAGTTAAAGATGTAAACGTCCTTTAATGGTAATGCAAAAAGTAGAAAACTTTAACCATGATATATACAAAATCAAAATTTGTGAAATAACCCTGTTAAATGTAAGAATTTGTAAGTTCTCGTGGTATTCCCAGAGAACAACCTGAAATAGTTCGTTACTACAATAATAATTATAAAGGAGTTGATTACGTAGACCAACTTACAAAAAATATTAAGTTTCCAGGACGATGTACTCGTTGGACCACAAGGATGTTTATTTATTTTATGTAAGTAATATTAGTTAATGGGTTTTCTTTGATGAAATTATTGCATCCAGAATATAAAGAAATTAAAATAACGGATTATGTTGAAAGCATAATTGATTAAATGAAAATAAATCTAACAAAATATGAAATTAAAGCTACACCACGAAAAATTGAAGGTTGTAACCAACCAGTAGTAAGCCCAATTAAAGGACCAGTAATAGAAGCATATAAACACTATCATGTATATACAAAAGTAAGTGCGTAATGTGTCGGCTGCAAATAATGTAATAGCAGATATGTGTGTTCGTGCAAAGGATATCATTTGTGTCCAGAGTGTTATAAAACGCATATTAGTGAATAAAATGACATAAGAGGGTACACACACATTTATAAAAATGAATAAAGTGATTTAAAATACGAATAATATGTTTTAATATATATTGAACACAAAAATAGTAATTTACCTATTAAATGGTTGAAGTCGTTTTCGAGAATTTTGTTAATTATTTGCGAAGTGGAAATACTGACAAGCTTAACATTATTTCGTTTCAACAAAATTAATAACATAAAATAAACCTCTCAACTCAATTAATCTTCTACCGCATACTTACTAAAACAGTTGTTCAATTAAAATACTTGAATTAAAAATATTAATCGTTAATAAATTGTTAAAAGTAAATCGTGATTATTACGTATAAAATTAATATGCAATGTAAATATAAAAATAAATGCAAAATATATAATAAATTATAATTAAACGTCAATAATAACACGAAATTATGTCGTTAAACTATATTACATCTATTATGCATTCAAAACAAAGAACGAAATAAGAAAATTATTTATTATGTCTGTTGATTTCCAATGAAGAAAGTCTGAGAGATGTATATTTCGTTTAAAATTTATTGTGCGAAGCGCTTATAGTTGATAAGTGTCTAATGGTAAATTTCAGTAGAGCGCCATTGAATGTAACACATTTATGGATAAAGGATTGCGAGTTAAAATCAATCAAGGGTATTAAGCAAATGACTAATTTAGTAAGCTTAAACATTTCAAATAATCAATTAGTGGATATTTCTTAGTTACAGTTCCTGGTTAATCTCAAATATTTGGACGCATCTTAAAATTAAATTATATATGTGTATCCTTTACGTTTCTTGCAACTGACTAACATCAATGTAAATAAGAATTACATTCCATAAGAATAGCTCTAATTAATTATAAATTTGAACGTCAATTAAAGAGCATATTTATTACGAAGTATGTAAAAGTAACTTGACGTTTTTTAGAAGCTTTATTACAGATAACTACTATATATTGATAAATTATTGGATACTTACTCAAACATATTTTCAAAGCAAAAATCAATTGAATAACATTTTTCAATAACGAAAACGAAAATTAACAAGTTACTGCAATAGAAAGTGGCACAACTCACTTTTATTGTCACATAAACAATTATTTTTATATAAAACATAAGCGGACCGTTTGAATGATTGTTTAATAATATATAGTCAATATAGCTGCCATAGTAAGCATAATAGCTTACTATATAGTCCTCACACAGCATCCGAAATCCACATGATTTGATATATATATATATATATATATATATATATATATATATATATATATATATATATATAAATGACGGGTTGAGCCCGTTTTGAAAGTGGAAACACTGGCGTGCGAGAGCCTATGTTTTGCTTTCAAAAATCTCAATGAAGTCTGTTTGTGCCGTCTCGAGGAAGTGATATATATATATATATATATATATATATATATATATATATATATATATATATATATATATATATGGGTCTTTACTGAGTGGACATAAATGACGAAGAAGAGAAACTATAGAGGGGAAAATCCAAGGTCGCCAGGTATATATACGAAGTGAAATTAGAGCTGGTCTATATTTGATAGGAGGAAATACGCTGGCACATAAAAACATTTATATTTTATTTTAATATTATATTACCACTCTACTTCTCTTTAAAATTCTTTAAAATACTACATATTTATATCATTTAAACTGACTACGTCTGAAGGCATGGACTATATAAAATAATTATTTTGGTTCGATATTTTTAATTAACGGAACAACCTCCCGTGCAAGCCGAAGGAAATAACGAGCAAAGAGAAACTGAGACGCGAGAACCAGTTTCTGGAAATGAAGTTAGCGAATCAGGCAAAACTGGTCCGCTGACGACTCCGTGAGGACCCTGTTGGGTCTTTACTGAGTGGGCTCAAATGACGGGTTGAGCCCGTTTTGAAAGTGGAAATACGGGCGTGCGAGAGCCTATGTTTTGCTTTTGAAAGTCTCAATGATGTCTGTTTGTGCTGTCTCGAGGAAGTGAGATATATATTTTGGTACGATATTTTTAATTATATTACTTTGAAATTTATATACCAAATTCTCTCACAGATCAATCGTTTCCGTGTCGTCCATATCCCCCGCCTGCGCCATTTTGTATTAGCTGTTGAACATAGCGCTCCTGCTCTCTCCAAGATCCTCTTCATCTTCAATATTATTTTAATTTGGTTTGACGTCGTCGAGTTCAATTTTGTCTTCGTTTTCGTCCTCCGCTGTGAACGCTTTTTACCAGTTGACTCTCTTCTGAACGAGCGGTTCCTCGTCAATTTGTTGAACTATTTCTTCATTAGTTGCGCTTGGAACCTGAAGAACTTTGTATTCCTTCTTCTTTTGAACGTTTTTCACCATTTTCTCGCCCATGATTTCTTCCAGGTCCGGGTAGTCGGTGTGTTTTATATTTTCGACGTCGTCGGTGTTTTCGGACTAATTTAACTCTTTTGAGAGCCAAACGGGGCATTTTGGGAAGAGCTTCGACTTGAAGTTTTGGAGGATTTAAAGGTATTCCTTCTTCCTGGGGAGGACCTCGGACTCTGAGATTAGTTATTCGATTACTGGTGCGCCCTTTTACTTACGAAGGCAGAAGCGGACGAGCTCGTACAGCTTCGGGTCATTCGCCAAACTCACGAAATACTGGAAGAAGGTGAATCGGCCGTTCAAAATTGCGTACACAAGCGGATTAATACCACTCGGACCCTCAGCCCCAAGCTCACGCTCGATTATAAACCTACCCGAAGCTACCATGGTCTAAAAAGCTAGCTTCGTCGCAGACTTCACGAAATAATGCAAAGTGGTCTAGCCATTCATATTCAAAAAACCAACCACGCCCTGCAAATCATAACAAGACAAAATCTTCTTGTACAAAAAGCCATAAACCGCAAAAGAATTACGCATCACCGCTATAGACAACACTGACGTACCAGGCGGAAACTCAACCAACTAACCAGCGCGATCTATCGGAATTTACACCGCCTGGTCAAGCACATACTACAATTCCTCCGCATATAACAATTCAGCTATTTCCTTTCGATTGTAATAAGCGGCATACATTAGGCCAGTAAAACCTGGAAATATAACCGATGATGGCTTTCTAGTTTCACGCATAGTCACGCAGACATCCTTTTTATCCTCGATAACCCATGTTTCTCCTTTCATACATGCGTCAAACCATACCGGATTCGATTCCTGTTTAGTACACATGGACAGACACATACTTGAAGTGAAAATGGTTGTAAAAATATAATATATATTAATAATAGTTATATTAAATTTTCACATCACAGCCAGATTATTTAATAAACTAACTAATCGATATATTCAATGCATATTCAATGAATTATTTTCAATTAATTACAAATATTACATTATATATCCAAACCGGCCATTATCTACACACGATCCAACAATCAAGCAAAGAGTAGTTGGTTGCTTTGGCTGCGAAGGTATTCCCAACGTATTGGTGTATCTAAAACGGCGTTTCATTCTCGTGAACTTACAGTTTCCTGTGCAGAAGGATAATACTTTTAATAATTGAATAATAATGTATTATCAAAATGCTCACTCAGCAATCATGGGCCGAATTTAATATCACACAGGTTCCACTAGTGCAAATAGTACAACTACTATAACAGCTGTAATATTAACATGATCCAGTTAACGAACTCCCTGATGTTGAAGCAACTTAAGTTTTAAGTTAATTAATTTATTGTTGTAAACTGCTAATTTGCGAATTAATTGTTACAATCTACCCGTTTTATACCGAAATACTATTACTGAGATTGCTAATTTAAGAATTTACAGTCCCTATTTAACTACTTAATGTGTTTGTATTGGATTAAAGAGTCGTTATAGAAGTATTTTGGTTTGAGTTAACTTATTAAATTTAACTAATTTAGGTATTAATGGTTCCAATCTACCCGTTTTACACTGAAATGCTATTACTGAGGGTAGAATTAATTTGCAGTAAATTATATGTTGTCTGTATATAATTATTTTCAATTTATGTATTTAAACTGGTTAAAGATGTATTAATTAACATTATTGATTAGTTAAGCTATGAAACTGAATTATTCACTTATATATTTAATTACGAAATTTATGATTTCAAAGAAGTATTAATAGAGGATATCTCCAGTAAAACTTGTGTTATATTTAATTTTATATAACTATTTAATTATTATATTTCTTGATATATTTGAGATGAAAGTTACAAAATATTATTATTAACATTTGATATATTTTAACTTATATATTGATCTAAATTTGTTAACTGACTTATGATATTTACACACATACTATTATTGAAAATATATCCTTCAGAACAAACACATTGGTTGTCATCAAATACAAATGGATATACACAATTATATGTGAAATTAGTATTTAAAAATCCATTAATTAACTCCTATAAACAAAGACCATACACATACACATTATTTGAACATATTTAATTACATTCGATAATCAATTGTTATGAGAGTTACATCATTGATATATAATTTATACCAACATTATTATTGATTGTGCTACAAACTTTTACTGCATTTATATTAACTTAAAATGATGGTATTTGTATGGTAGAAACAATATTTCCATTTTCATCATTATTATTAAAACTGTAGCCAGCAATAGAAATATTATCCAAAACAAATAAAATATTGTCAACTATATTATAAGTTAGTCCACTACATTATTTTGATGAAAACCTAAACTGCACCTAAGATTTTTGAATATAGATTTCATTCAAAGAATTTTACATTATGGTAGCTAAGCACTAACCCATAGCATTGAATATTAAAATCGACTCATCCACTTTTAAGTCGCACGTTAAACAAACTAGTGAACCATATATTATTTGAAATTTAATTGAAACATTAATTGTTGAACTTATTATTTATTAGTAATTGTTATTAATTATTCCGAAGACAGCAAAGTTATGAACATTTATAATATCGAGTTCTAATGTCGCTTGTGATATCGCTTTAGTAAAAATAAAGATATTGCTTGATTTTTGGGAAAGTATTAAACTGTTGTTAACTATTATATTGTTTAAATATTTTGATTTTTAACAAAAAGAAAACGCTTTATTATCTACTTATAGTTCCTAAGAGCATAAATTTTAATTAATTTACAATTATTTACAAATTATTATAGAACCTATCATATATAATTACATGTATATAATAACATGACTCATATTGTAACAATATGAGTTAATGTTGCACTTCTTTATATAATAAAAATTATATAATAAAAATGAAATTTATGTAATGAAATTTAATTTATGAATCAATAACTTATTATAACTTAACAATAATTTTGAATACGTTTTGAATACTTTATTTTATTTTTATAATAACTCATTGTCAAAAATATCATAATTAATCATTTTTATGTAACGCATTGTGGAACTTGGACACGACTGTAATATGTATTTTGAATTTGCTTTACATTATTTTAAACAAAAAATGACTCAACAAACCAAGAATGGGTTATTCCATCCCAACCCTAATTTAAGCATTTTTGCAGCAGCCACTAATCTAATAAAAATTCCCCTTGCCATATATTTATACATAAGTGCTATTTTTATAATATTACACCTCAATTTGAAAATGAGTAAACTCAGAATATTTCCATAAACGATTAATATTTGAAGATTTATTAATTTGAACTTATTATAATTATTTAACATTATAAATGTTGACAATTGCATTATATTTTCATTTTATGAATTATGAAAGCGTAATATTACGATTCAATAATTTACTCAGAGCGTCAATATAATAACCAATCTTTCATTTATACTTGCATGGTCTCATACCCAGTCATCGATGGAAATATCATCTAATTCTGTAGCTTCTTGGCCTTCTTCTTTTCGCTTTGACTTTACTTATTTTCCTACTGGACAGGTAGGGATGCCTGTTTCAGAACATCGTCAATGTTCTAGACTTATTACAGGGCTTTAATTTTCTTTAGGAGTATCTCGCATTGGGGTCGGTTGATGAGTTTACGTTTGTAAAACGCCTTTAAGATCAGTATTAAGTTGGATTGAATCGTACTAATTGGCGACTTTGGGTGGTCTTCAACGTAAATGTCAATAACTTCTTCCAAATCGCAGCATACCTACTACTCCTAATATTCTTTCGGATCAACATCTTCCCAATGGCGTCTTAACTCGCTTGTGCTTCGATAGTTATGTTGTGTGTGTACTTCAATAGTTATGTTGCACTCGCTGGCTTAGGTTCCGCTGGATACTGTACTCGATTAACTCGACGTTTCGCTTGTGAGCTTTGGTTTTACAAGTGGAATTTGCGACTGAGTTTTCTTGGTTTCTTGGGGTAAATGCGCTTGTGGGGCTTCCTTTGGTTTCTGAACTGGGGTTTTGGTTTAAGAAACTTGCTCGGTGCAGTTTGTTTGGGGTTTTGTTGATTCTAAGATTTTCTTGCGACTTCGCTCTTGTTGGTACTTTGGCTCTTTGATTAACCAGAAAGACTAGTGTTGCTGCAGTTGAAATTGTTTACAACAACTTGTTTTTAAATATTGATAGCTCCTTGGTTCGTCTAGGTGTTATCAGTATTATGGGTGACCTAAGGTGGTTGAGTTTATGTGTTCATCTAGGCTTGGATCTCTTGGCTGTGTTGCACTTGAGATTTCTACCTAGGTTTCTTCTTAGGTCTTATACTAGAATTCTGAGTTCCAGCGTTTGAGTTTGTTGTCTCATTGACTGGAATACTACTAAATTCCTCTGTTTGATCAATTTCCTATATGTTTAGTTCTGTTGGTGGATCTTGTGCTTTTCTAGTCTTTTTCCTGAAAACATAGTCTGTTTGTTCTCTGTAGTTGGACATTAGGATTCCAACTTACTGGTATAACCATGAATCTTCGATACATACTTGTCGAAGTGCGGCTAATGATTCTGGATGAACCGTCGCATCTTTTCCAATAATAATTGGAGTGCAAGTAATAGGCTAGCCATTGACAGTTTCCGTTTGATAATGCTTTTGTTTCACAGCGAAGTATCTCTCGGTGTCCCAGGATATGCCTATGTTAAAGAACTATTGTTTACCATTTTTTATGAAAGATATGTCGGCTTATTTCAACCATTTACAGAAATGTTGTTCAAAAAATAGCAAAACAATATGAGTGATATAAAATATAATGATTACACACAGCAAACGAAACTTACATATATCCATACCAAAATAATGTGGGGTCCATCTTAAAGCTCAATCTGAATATGAATTTTGCGTGTAGGCATTCCGCCACAGAAGTACTCAACGATCACTATTCCATTTTGTATCTAAGCTTACGTATTTTTGCTTTTTGTTGAATCTCATGTCAACTAAATATTAGAACCCTTTGTTTGTGATTTAGTAGAAGTTATCCAGGCAATGACCTAGTTTTACTTCTGACTTCACGTTAGTGGGGTATTCTTTAGAATTGATGAAATCGTGTCTGTTTTTGGAGAATATTATAGATAATTATATAGTAAAATGCTGTAATATCAATAATTAAAAATTAAAGTAAATAATAATTATTGGAAATTAGGGTTGGGATGGAATAACCTCTCATCCGACTATATACATACGTAATATTATTAATATTATGTATATATGTTTACATCTCATACCATAAAATAAAGTAAAATAGTTACTTGATATTAAAAAAGATGGTAAATCAATGTAAAAAATCACACATAGTAAATACATTTACTCCGTCTCAGACAAGTCCTTGACGGCGAAGAGATCGCTTGCGTACTTGAAAACCTTCTAGTCGATAAGACCGTACTAGTTTCCAAAACCGTCTTAGGGAGCCTAGCGTAGTTTACTTTGGGAAGGACCACGGAACGCAAAAGAAGGAACTTCTAATGGTTCGTGATCGGGGCGGCGTCCAAAACTTTAAGACATTTATCAATTTTTGCTGTCATCCGCTCTGTTATTATATCTTCTCACTCGCTCATGTTCCAAGTCTTCAATTCTCGACGGTTGTTCCGAGCCCGTCCGATCCAGCTTTGCCTTGGGCTTCGCCTTCTTGCCTTGCTCCCACACCCTCGAGGCCTGGCGGCGCTCGCGGTGCCCTTCTTCCGGTAGCTTGACGGTCTCTCTAACCTTACTTCGTCGCGATGGTGCCTTCATGCAGAGCATTAGTGATCAAGCTGGTGTAATGCAGCTTGGCTTCTTCGTTATTATTATTATATCATGATAAAGATAAAATAATCACAGTCTTAAGTTGGTACTAAATATAAGATTATGTGATATTTAAACTTGTAATTATTTTAGTTATTATTTTAAGAATACATTTTAAGAATGTAATATTTATTATTGTACTAAATTATTAATGATTTTTATTAAAGATGTACTGCAGACTCTCGAAGATAGTACTCACCCCCAAACTCACTTAATGACCTATCTTAGAATCACTTAATGTCTTTTGAGATACTTGGTACTATAAGTGAGAGGTTTAGATCTAAACATTAACTGAGATGAGAATACCAAATCTTATATATTGAAATGCGTGATTCTATTCTATCGCTTGATATTACTGGTTAATGATTAAAATAAGTTATATTAAAATTCAAATCTTTACACAGTAATATAATTTCACTGTGTGAGGTGGTAATTAAATTGTAATATGTTTTCTATTATTAAAGATGTATATATATCCCACTCACTTAACTTTCATTTATATGTTTTCTATTATTAAAGATGTATATACTAGGTGTACGTATTTTATGTATATTGAATTTTATATAAATTACATATTTTTATTTTTGACTCAGATATATTTCAGTATTCATATACGGTAAAATCTCACGAAAAGACTCTTGGATACACTCGCGTATAGAGCCAAGCAAAATCGTGTATAAGCTTTCCATTTCTAAAGTTTATATGTGAGATATCCTGTCGCAAGAGTCTATACGTGATCAACTTGGGTCTATAAAATAAGTGTAAACTCTGATATTTTAAAAATGTTATTGTGGTAATTCTTCATGTTAAAGCGCTATCATGATAATTGCAAGCAATTAGTTTATTCTCACACTTATTTTCTATCCCAATACTAATCATCAGGTAAAAATATGCATGTCACACTTATACGAGATTAGGTTAGGTCTTTACATGAGAAATCTCAAAATATCTGATACAAGTGTGGTGATCATGTATTGACTTTCTAGTTTTCCTGAGTATATACGCGAGTGTATCCAGACAATAATAAACGTAATATTTATTATATTATTAATATTCCTAATTGTCACTTCATACTGTGCCATGATTTTTGCCTCTTTATCGCATAAAGTATCGCAACATAAACTATTTATGATTAAATAATGATTAAATAATAAGTTCATTATTTTAACTGTTGTAGCAGTTTATTAATAGTTTTTTCGTTTTCAAGCAGTTGCACAACGTATTCTTCTGTTATTGCCATTTTATAAAATTATAGCTCTAGTGGGTCCAGTGTGGTGATTCCCGGTTTATTCTCAGCTAAAAATTCAAGTTTTTTCTTTATCAAATCAATTCTGCGTAGTGAATACTCCAGTATTTTGATTTGTTTATTGTTCAAAACGGTGTATTTATCCGGGTTTTTGCACATTTCTTCGTATTAAACGTACATTGAGTTAATCTGGTGGTGTTTCAATTACAGTTGTTCTGGTTTCATCAGTGGATAATAGTTCTGTTGAATAAAGTTCCACTTCGTTCCGTACATCATCGTTAGAACCGTTAGCTGCACTTCTTGGTATTCCGTCCACTCCACGTTCACTTTCTCCCGTTATTTGTTCAGAACGTTTCTGTATTGTAATTTACACTAAACGGGACTTCTATTATTTAAAATTGAAGCTATTTTGTGCCAGTTTATTCTGTTGTTGGTTGTATTTTATATTATCAGTTCGTTCAGCTGCTACTTTTCAAGTTCGGACCAGGGTTTGCTCATTGGAGTGAATTAATAAAATACTATTTTATAAATAAATATTAATATTCGAGTTGGTGTTTGAAAAATACTAAATATTAAAAATTCAATGTTTTTATTTTTACTATCTATTTAATATTAATCGTGGTTAGGAAGGAATAATAACATGACTCACTCAATAGCAACAAAACAAATGAATAAATAGTTATTTTATAGACCATATATTTTAATAATTCTTGTGGTTGATGTTAAAAATAATTCAATGTTTTTATATTTATAAAAGTAAAACTATAATGTTGATTAAGATTGACAAATAATTTTCAATTTGCTACTACTCTTCTGTATTTGTAAATGTGCGCCCAGCAGAAGTACAGTCTAAAAAGATTTAACAATATGTTTTGTAGAATTTAATAGAACTAGGATAAATTTCAGGCTAGAACCAAAATATTGTAAATTTCAACTTTTTACAACTTGAAAACGACATGATAGATAGTAAACTGTCAGGAAACATAAAACTTGAAATATCACAGCCAGTTCCAAATAGAGGCAGTACTAGTGACAGTTATTCCATGAACAAACGCACATACAGCATGTTATTACCTCGTGAAATTAAATGCGATGGGACTGTGTCGCAGATGAAAAGAGACTATTAAACTTATTGGCTTCCATCAATGCAAAAGCCTCATGAGAGTTTCAAAATGAATTCAAAGGAACTGCAAAGTCTTCCAGATAGAGAACACGTAACGCTCTTCGATGTCCAAAACGAGCCATTCACTTAGTTGATGACTAATGTATTAATGATCTCTTTTACTAATTACATCAAAATAATTATCAAAATACACAGTTTTTATGGAATTATAAAATTAAATTTGTTCATATCTCGATTTGGTTATGTTTAGTCTGCACTTATAATTAAGTGATGTACATAACTATATTTTGGTGATAAGAAAATGAAATGAATAAATTAAGCATCAGTATTGTTACTATTGTTGCTAAGTTTAGTAATTATTACATATATTCTTCCTCGAGACAGCACAAACGAACTTACAAAAGTAAAACATAGGCTATCAATCCCCATTTATATATATCCCACTCACTTAACTTTCGTTTATACTTCTCGTTTATACTTCTCTGCTCTCAAACCTATATTTTGAGTAATATTGATATTAATATTTTTTATAATAATATTTTAGGTGTCAAATATATATCTCACTTCCTCAAAACAGCACAAACAGACTTCATTGAGACTTTCGAAAGCAAAACATAGGCTCTCGCACGCCAGCGTTTCCACTTTCAAAACGGGCTCAAACCGTCATTTATGCCCACTCAGTAAAGACCCAACAGGGTCCTCACGGAGTCTTCAGCGGACCAGTTTTACCTGATTCGCTAACATAATTTCCAGAAACTGGTTCTCGCGTCTCAGTTTTCTTTGCTCGTTATTTCCTTCGGCTTGCACGGGAGGTTGTTCCGTTGTATTGGCATTGCTTGGTGGTGGTTGCCTTTGATGCACTGTTTCATTAACTTGATTAGGTACCGGGGGTCCTTCTTAGTTTATTTGATTTTGCATATTCCTAATTTCGGGGTATATTGCCGGTGGTAGATTAACTTTTTCCTAGGGTTTAGCTTCGCTGATATCTTCCTACCGGGGTCCTTCTTAGTTTATTTGCTTTTGCAAATTCTCTTTACAATTCTCTTTACAATTTGGCGATATTCGGTTCTCGCATTATATATATATATATATATATATATATATATATATATATATATATATATATATATTATATATATATATATATATATATCTCACTTCCTCGAGACGGCACAAACAGACTTCATTGAGACTTTCGAAAGCAAAACATATATATATAAAACATATATATATATATAGCCGAAGGAAATAACGAGCAAATAGAAACTGAGACGCGAGATTATTATATATAATTTTTAATAATACTAAAGTTAATAATCAACATCATAAGATACTATATTTGAATAAATATTAATAAATGTAATGGTATGAATTTTATACATATGTATGAAATAGAAAGTTTTGCAAATAATTGTAATTTATTTTTGAGTTCAAAAATTATTGCTATATATTGATGTACCATGATAATTAATATAGTAGAGCTGTATATTAGCATAAAATGTGTGTTATTATAAATTGTTAAAATTTGTTCAAAGAAAAAGATAACATGAAAAAGATAACAAATCGAATGTAGTATATTATTGCATTTCTTTCAAATTCGTTTCATTAAATTCGTTTGAAATAAATATATTGCCTTTATTACAACAACAAATATTATCATATAATTTAGTGTTCCATTTCACAAATGAATTCACTAATCCAGTTTTACATGTATCAAGCAAAACGAAGCTAAGTTATGATAATATTTCTCATCGTGCTGCCTGTTTTGATTCCGTTCTTAATTTATGGAATCATGCTCTTGTTCACGAACTCAGTTTCCAACATAAAGATCAGAAAGTTTGAGGTCCCGAATCTCCCGCCGGTTGAACAAATCGCATCGCCTCCGGAACATTTGATCTACTTCAGTTACAGCCCGGATGAGCCAAGATACAAAGACTTCATCGACCAGATGTTTCAAATGAACGGAATCAGCGGGCGAAGTAGGGCCTTCAAAGACGCCGCCGAAGCCGAACGCTACATCAACATCAAAAACATCGTTCCTGGCTCGAAGCAGAGATTTGATAATGTTTCATTCTACTCCAAAATATTATGCGACGACTTTCGAGTATATAGCGCTGCAACGAATCTTAACTATCCAGAAGACTGCCTGGTAGACCTCAGCAAGGACTACGAGAAGGTGATGCTCGAGCAGTACAAACTGACTTCCAGCGATCTTTAGATCGACGTGAGCCAGCCAGAGTACCAGGACAACATCCTCTTCCACATCAACTTCCTGGAGAGCGCTGCCCTGCTCCAAGGCGTGCCCAGCAACGTGACCTACGAGATCGTCTACAACACCACCATTCTGGACGCGACGATGAAGCTCTTCCCGGACCCGCTATTATAAAAGTATGGGAGCAAGGACAACGCGTACTGGACCGGCTACTCCTACACGCTCCAGAACCAGCTCAACCAGATCACCCTGAAGCGCTTCACCGACCTGGATCTCCAGATCAGCAACAAGCGCTTCGACGAGCTCAAGACCATCAAGATCAACGCAAATATGCTCTTCGAGGTGTCGGTCGCCCTGGCCTGGAGCGTCCTCCTGGTCGTCGCCACCCAGCTCGCTACCAGCAACAAGGGCCCCACCCAGATCATCCTGCGGAGAGTGGGCATCCGGGAGTACAAGCTCTTCCTGGTCAACTTCGCGTTCGTCTTCTTCCCGGTCATGACCAGCTGCTTCATCATGGCCGCCGTCTGGCACCACTTCGGAGTCATGCCCTTCTCCTGTGTTACCCTCGGCTTCTCCTGCTTCGCGATGTTCCTGGTGGGTCTGATCGTGTGCGCCGTGAGTACCTTCCTCTCGACTTTTATGAGCCAGCACACGTCCGCCGCCATCGTTTGCAGCTGCCTCTTCGCCTTCTTCCTGATCATCCTGCCGGCCATGCTCCACACGCTGGCCTTCGGAGGCAGGACCATCTTCGACCCGAGCCTCATGCCGCAGCCGCTCATCTTCGCGTTCCTGGCAGTGTTGCCTCCATTTTCCAGCGTGAGTGTACTAGACTCCATGACGAGCGGCATGGACGAAAGTTTGAGGCAGGTTCAATTCAGTTCGTACGAGTGGAAGATACAAGAAGAAACCGTTCCGATAAAATATCTCTTCACGAACTACCAAAACTACGCGAGCACTCAAAGAAACTGTCTTTCTCAAAAATCTAAATTCGGCCAGATGGTCGACGGTATGTGCACGTACAAGCAGCCGCTCTACGAAAACGTGGTCATTCTGGTGTTCGTCCAGTTCTCCGTGGTAGTGTTGTTTTCGTTGTTCGGTTCCTACGCCGCCACTCAAAAGGGCTTCAGAGGCCTTGGTCTGTTGTTTATGTTCAAGCGAAGCTTTTGGAGGAAGATCAAACACCTGAAGCCCGGAAAGGCCAACGTCCGCCTCAGAAGCTTCTCGCTGGCCTACAACCAGAAGCTGTTCTCCAAGAAGAGCAGTATCAAGCTGAAGGTGTTCGGCCGGAAGAAGTTCGTAATCAACAAGATAGACTACACCCAGGACGAAGGCGTGGTCGCCGCTCTGGTCGCGGAAAGCGGAGGCGGCAAGTCCACGACGCTGGCCTACTTCGCCGGAGAACTCCACCAAACCGACCTGCATTCGTACGTGCAGAGAAAGGCGAAGAGAAACAAGATAGACCTCTCGGGTGTGCAGAAGTCGGAAAACCTGTACGAGGACTGCCAGAAGGCGAACGACCTCCCGTCGCTCCTGAAGTGCCTGAGCCAGGTGGAGAAGACCAAGGCCGTACTCTTCGACACCTTCGACATCACGGACCCCGTCGACGCCTACCTGGCCAAGCCCTACATCGGCTACCAGCCCCAAGACCACTCGAACGTCTGGCCCAAGATTACCTGCTTCCAGAACGTCTTCTTCAGCTACATCCTGCGCATGGAGGCCCAGGGCGTCAGGTACAGCTAGAAGGAAGCTAAGGCGAAGGTGCTGGACGTCCTGCGCCAGATGGACCTTTTCGACTCCGCTCCAAAACAGGCCCACAAGTTGTCCGGCGGCATGCTCCGGAGGCTCGCGCTCTGCAACGTGGTCGTGGGGGAACCGAAGCTGCTGCTCCTGGACGAGCTCTCGGCGGGCGTGGACCCGGTGCTGAAGCGCAAGATCTGGAAGTGCATCGAAGAGATCAACCGCCGCACCAAGACCTCCATCATCCTGAGCACCCACGACACCTCCGAGATCCAGGAGATGGCCCAGCGCATCACGATCCTCCACAACGGCTTCACCCTTGTCAACAACCAGACGCCGTTCGACCTGCGCCACGCCACGAAGCTGTACTCGGTCAAGTTCTACAGCGAGCTGCCGACCTGCTGCCAGAAGACGGCAGATGAGATGAAGCGCGAGTTCGAAGGCCTCGAGAGCGTGAAGGACGCGATCCAGATCGACACCATCTCGCCGCATGGAATCCACTTCATCGTCAACAAGAGCCTGAGCGGCGGGGAGCAGATAGAGCTGTGCGCCTTCGTGAACAAGCTCAAGACCCAGTTCGGGATGCAGGACTCGATCCTCCAGAAGGCGAAGCTGGATGATGTGTACATGGACACCATCAAGCACCCGCGCCACCAGAACATCTACGACGACCAGAAAGTGGTGACCCAGAAAGAAAGAGTTAACCCGGCCAGGAAGAGAGTCAAGGGCCTCTTCGTCAAGTCCATCTGGAGCGACTTTAAAAAGATCCCGCTTCCCGTCATTCTCGGGCTAGGCGCCGTTTTGTTTGCGGTTGTGGTGCAGTTATTTAGTTCACTTATAATGCAACTTAACGACTTGATGCAAGAAATTACATTAAAAAATGGGAGAATCATGGATATAGCATTTAGATGTTTTGCATTTTGCGAAGTAAAATAACCATAAGATATTGAAAAATGTTTTATGGAACGAAATATAATTTAATTCTAAAATAAAGAATAAATAAGATGGGATTCAAATGCGTGTGGTTGGTATAGCAATTATTTAGGAATCGACGTTTAATAATAAAGCTATATAACTATCGGAGATTATAGATATAACAATTAAGATAGTGTAAACTATCACTATAGTTTTACACACCATGATAAAGCTACTAATTATCCTGCTATCACTTCATAAGTAGAACTAATTAATTTTGATTCTATCGAAGTGGCAAATGGTACAACGAAGTTGAATCAACTCAACTTCTCGAAATATTCTAGATTTGATCCAGTTTAAAACAAAGAAGATGGTGGACTACTTCCATACATAATACCAAAAATATTACTGTGGTGTCCGAGCCAACTTTGATTTTAACAAATGTTTATGTAATAATTGCGCTTGAAAATTAAATCACTGTATTTATGCTAATTATAACATATTCAATTAATTCTGCGGTTCATTTCTTTTTCACTTCATCCTTCAAATGACGAAGCACACACGAAGCCGACGGATCACAATACAAGAGCGTCGCATAATGATGAGAATGTGAGAAACAGAATCACAAACTGTTGCAACCAAGAAATACATTGCTTGTTGCCTTCAATGTAGTCTCCAAACTGTTTATTCCATTTTTAAGCACTTTGAAGTTACAGGCAAGCTAGAAGCTTCTCATGCCGATAATAGTGTCAGAAAATTTGACTAAGCTGAGATTTTCGCGTTGTTAAATATCGCCAGAGCCATAGATTCGAAACTCGACGAATCATAGCTGAAAAATACTAAGCCCTTCGTGGAATTTCCATGTCTCTAACAACGGTATCTCGTCTCCTGGCCAAATTCAGTTTAAGCTTCTATGTTGCTAAGATAAAGCCAAAACTTACCGAAAAGCATAAATTGGAAAGTTTGAACTTTGCTCGAATGAACCTGAAACAACCAATTGAATATTGGAGAACTTTTTAGTATACCGATGAGTATCGCTCAAAATGCTATGCAAATCGAGCGAGTAGAGTGCTCAGAACACCTAAAGACGAGTGGAATCCGAAGTATTTTCTCGAAGTGTAAAATATGGACTGTTTTCGTGCATGATCTATAGTACGATTAGCTATAGATATAAGGGTCCATTATGGTTTATGCCGTGCGGTACGACCATGAATTCAATTGTCAATTCTTAAGTTCTCAGACAAGTTACACTTCCATCACTTAATAGCATAACTTGAAGTTGCAACAAGATAACGCCCCGACACATTTTAGTAAGTATATGAAAAACTTTTATACTGCTAACAACATTGAGCTCTATCGCTTTCCAGTAATGAGTCCAGACTTAAATCCACTTTTTCACTGCTGGAATCCACTGAAGTCAAACATTTCCCCTGAAGAATGTACCACATATGACTTATTAAATGAAGAAGTAAAGAGGGCGTTGGAGTAAATCTCGTTAGATATCATCAATCATTTGATTGACTCTATGCCCAAAAGGTTAGAAGAAGTAATAAAATAGAAAGGAGACGCTACTAAACATTGAGTTAATATATAGTTAAAATTAATACAAAAAATAGTTTTGAAATAGTTAGTATTTTTTGAAATCAAAGTTGGCTTGGCGACCACAGTACCAAGATAAGGTTAGTCAAAAGAATGTGAGATAAATAAAATATGTACAATTACGTGTGATATAGCGAAAGAACAATGCCCATAAATGGATGTATAATTATGTTATTAACCATGTCTTTAATCTCCTGCGGATTGTTCATGTTTTTGGAATATCGCTTATTATAATGCTACATCAATTTTTAAAGATGAAAATAGCGTACTTGATAATTACAAATCCTCACTGGATTCTAATATTGTATTGGAAACGGATTATTAACAATACGCATAATAGAATTTAATAGAACTAGGATAAATTTCAGGCCAAAACCAAAATATTGTAAATTTCAACTTTTTACAACTTGAAAACGACATGATAGATAGTAAACTGTCAGGAAACATAAAACTTGAAATATCACAGCCAGTTCCAAATAGAGGCAGCACTAGTGACAGTTATTCCATGAACAAACGCACATACAGCATGTTATTACCTCGTGAAATTAAATGCGATGGGACTGTATCGTAGATGAAAAGAGATTATTAAACTTATTGGCTTCCATCAATGCAAAAGCCTCATGAGAGTTTCAAAATGAATTCAAAGGAACTGCAAAGTCTTCCAGATAGAGAACACGTAACTCTTTTCGATGTTCAAAACGAGCCATTCACTCAGTTGATTGGAGGAATTATTAGAAAACAGATATTCCTGAACTCTCCAGTTGGTGATCAATCTCCGTGGAGATTTTCGTACTCGCTCACTTCCAGAACGATGCCGTACCTAGGAGATCCGGAAATCTCAGCAGATGCCGGAAGTGCCGTTTTGGAATACGCAAGCTCTCTGAAGCTGGCTCAGATAGTGGTTTCCGGACTCATGCCGATGCTTTTCGCGGCGCTAAAGTTCGGAAATGAAATTGAGCTGAACACCTTGAAACTGCTGAATCTGCACACCGTGAGTGGATCGCAGTGGATCGTGAATTTTTGGATGTACTTCGCGTTTTGTGCTGTAATAATAGTCGTTCTTAACTTATGTGGAGAGCTAATATTTCTTCCTGAGATTCTTTCACAAAGTGTAAACATCGTTTATCATTTTATTCAGGCACTGGAGTCCATTTGCACGGGCATGCTGATAGCAGCTGTGACCAAAAGAGGTAAACCCGCTTCGATAGCTTCATTCTTGCTGATTCTGTTTGTCATGATATTTATCATTCTGAACTTCGGAGGAAAAGCGTTTGCGTTTATCCTTGGAATTATTTTGCCAGCATTCACATGTTCGTATCTTACCCAGCTGTCTTAAAACCGCGAGCCTATCAATATCTCCATTTTGATTTTCGGATTAGTTTTCTCTGGTCTGTAAATGCTTCTAGTGTTCTGTTTGGTTGAAAAAGATAAAATCATGAATCGATCCAAGATGCAGAAAATCAAATAGAATCAGTCTGATGATAAATAGAGCCAAGAAGTCTAAAACCAGTTAGAAAAGGTATATAGCGAGAACCTCTCTACTTAGTCTCAAACTTCAGTTAAAATATGCGGAACGGATTTGGAGCCGATTATCATACAGTCGACCATCGCTCCGTAAACACCTGTAATAGCGAGCCCAGACATGATTCAAGATTCAGAAACAATTGGTAATCTAGGTTTATAATTACAGAACGTGCACCACAAGTACAACAACAGCACGTACGCCGTCCAGGGCGCGTCCATGGACATCCCGCGCGGCCAGATCTTCGGGCTCCTGGGCTCGAACGGAAGCGGGAAGTCGACCCTGATGCACTGCATGGCCGGCATGTTCAAGCCGCAGCAGGGGCAGGCGCTGGTCCCGGACAACGGACAGGTGGTCGACCTCTTCCAGCTCAAGAACTCGACCCGGTACTTCTCGGTCGTCCCCCAGCACGACGTCTTCTGGCCGAATCTCACTATATCGCAGCACCTACAGCTGATGCAGCTCTACAACGCGATGGAGGTGGACGTGGAGCTGCTCCTCAAGGAGCTGAAGCTGACCGAGTTCAAGAACCAGACCGCCCAGACTCTCTCCGGCGGCCAGAAGCGCAGGCTCTCGATCGCGATGGCCATGACCATGCAGCCGAAAGTGCTGGCCTTCGACGAGCCCTCGTGCGGCCTGGGCGTCACCACGAAGCGCTTCGTGCACCAGGCGATCCTGAACGTCCTCAGCAAGGACACGACGCTGCTGCTGACCACCCACGACATGGAGGAGGTGGAGGCCCTGGTGGACCAGTGCTGCATCATGCACCTGGGCAAGGTCCTGAAGATCGGCAGCGTGGCCCAGATGTGCGCCCAACAGAAGTTCGACCTGAAGATCCGCGGAAACGACGCCCTGGTCCAGGTGCTGGTGGAAGAGCTCCGGTGCGAATACCCGGCGAAGAACGCGGTGTGCGACTTCTGGTGCTTCTCGGTCACGAACATGGGCTAGCTGTAGATCATGAACGTGCTGAACAGCCACGGGCTGCTGGAGTCCGAGTGGATCATCGAGGCGGCCAAGATGGAGCAGATCTTCATGGAGGTAGTGGACTCTGCGCAGTGAGGAAGATTACGATTTGGAACCGATTTCATAAAACAGCTGTTATCCCATTATTTATCATTTTCTTAGAACCCAACATTTTCTAAAAGTTTTGTTTAAAGTTACTAACGTGAATAAACACTTCTACTGTTTACTCTGGCTGTATTTTCGCAGTTTACGATTTTAAATACTTTTCTAGTTTAAACTCTTTTAAACAGAATTTGTTTGCCTGTTTGGTTCGATTCATTCATAGTAGCGGCGGCCTCTAATATCCACTTTACCCCAAAATTGGATGTTTTCCACATCAAAATGTAAACATATTCGTCTAATTCCGAGTTGTTTGAATTTGGATTAAATTCCAAATTTAAACAAACAGCCAAACACGACCAGCCCACCGTCCCAGAAAGAAGCTAAACTCCTTCCACCCCTCATATGCAAACAACCCACACGAAAGCCTTCGCCCCGAAAACGAAGTGGTCCGACGAGGAGGTGAAGACCTTCTTCGCCATGTACCCGCGGTTCGGAGCGGACTTCAAGCAGTACGTGCCCCACCTGGACAGGACCTACTCCCAGATCAAGGGCTTCTACCACAACTACCTCAGGAGACACGGAACGGAGCAGAAGAGAGAGGCCGACTCGCCAGCCCAGTCGTTCAAGGCCAGGGAGCACCACCAGCCCAGGCCCGTGCAGAACCAGAAACCCCAGTTCAGCCAAGAAACCGCTTTGCTGCTAGACTCGCTCATGGACATCATGCTAAACCTGAAGCTAGAGTGATTAGATATTACATATTTATGATCTTTCGTTTACTTATAAACGCAATAAATATATGTTAGGTATTTTACTATAGCCAAGTAAAAATAATAAAATTTTAATAATTCTTGTTAATGATATCCAGTTTATGAAAATAGTTATTGTCTTTTAACTAGTTATCAATTAAATTATTAGATTACATACTTCTTTTCTATGGAGTATATTCATCCTGCGTATTTATAAAATAGATTATTTTAGCACATTCCTGAACGTTCTACAAAATTGTATTTTTGGTAATTCAATAACACGAAGTTTCGTGTCATTCATGTTATCATGCATTTTAGTTTTCTAATGAATTTTCTAATCAATGTTTAGGAGAGATCGGTACACCATCAATCTATAAATAGAAAGTCCCCTCCTTCAAGGTTTGAACTGCCGACCTCCCCTCAGTCCGGGTTAGACGTTAACCAACTCGGCTAACCTAACCTGGGAAATACTATTTGATTACTGAGACAATGTATTTTAAAAGGTATACAATCTTATTTTAATGTAAATCCAATGCTTGCTTTAATTATTATTACTATATAATATAACATTTAATATAGTTTAAAGTTAGAATATGTTATTTTTATAAATATTGATGAGTTTTAACATGGTTACAGTTGAGGTGGAAGTCTATAATTAATTATAATTAATAGACATATATCAGGATATCACTGTATATTAAAATAATATATTTTAATTAAATATGTAAGTTTAGTTAAAAATGCAAATGGAAAGTTTATGACTAGTCGAGTCCATGTTGATATAAATATACTGTGATACATCCATAAAGTTGCTTTAAGTTAGTATAATTATAATATTAATTAAAATTTTTATATTTCAACATTGTTGATTTACAATTGAATCTTACTTGCACTTTTGGATCAAGATACATAGTTCAAGTATAACATTATGTTGAGTTGTGTTCATATATATATGAGTGATTAATGAGCAAATATGTACCTAATACGTTTAATTATGAAGCAACAACATAGTTCTTAATACATATAATAATGAATTTATATATTTATATAAAATATTAAGTCAAAATTCTTAATATAAGAATAATTATGTTATATTCCACTATATTACTAATAAATATACAACTTTTATATATTTTTTAAAATATTGATAATTATATTGATAGCAGAGCACAAAGATTTTTATAGTATTTTTATGATGGTAAATAAACATAGGAAACTACAATATACCATAAATCTGATATATAAAACTCTGTTCCACTCCACGTAAATGAAACATTTGCAAAACCAGTGTTAAGTAAATTTTATTAAATAATAATAAATATTGATAGATTTATAGCACATATTAATTATTGATCACTGAACAAACTTTTCTCTGGCTTTTCTGTAATTGTACAATATCATCTCCTAAGTACTTTTAACTCTTTTAGCACTACCAGGCTAGTTACCTACTGGATTCGGGTTAATAAATGTTGTTTTTTACTATACAGCGGTTAACGATTCTATGATTCTTTACAATTCCAAATCAATAATGTTCGGATTGTTTCCTATTTCCTGAACCAAAGTTTCTATTTTTGATAAAAGTTAGATACGTTCTTCAGACAAAACTATTTTTTATGGTCCTTCTGAACAACTTTCAGATATATTACTTATCGAAGATTCAGAAGGTGAATCTAAAAATTGTAGATTAGATTATTCTGGTTCACTTTATTTAAAAGTAGCATTGAGCGTTACTAATTGAAGATTTAAACCTTCGCCATCAGAATTTATGTCAATTTAAAATTAATCTTATTTTTAATTTAATGTTTAATTAGTAGCGTGTAGAGGTACCGAAATTTCTTTATATTGAAATATACTAAGTTATTTTCTCAATGTTTCAACAGAATATCTTGTTGGTATCCATGATGTAAAATATTATGGAAGAAATTATTAAACTGGGATATTATTGTTAAAACAAAACATTTTAATTATGTGTGAACAAGGTAATTGGGTCAATTAATTAAGTTTACAAGAACAATAGAATTAAGCGTCCTTATTTGAGACAACTTATTATTTAAATGATACACAAATATCGTACTTATAATCGCCTAAACTATCATTAGGAAGACAAATATCATATTATAATGCTGTTTCGTTGAAAAATATCTCATATTATTCAGCATTTTTAGCTTCATGGATTATAAATTTTGGTACTGAATCAACAATATCGATAATTTTATTTATTGATTTTGTCATTCGATTATTGCGTTTAAAGTGTGTGACAACTTGTGAACGCGTATAATCGTTAGTGTTTGAAAGAAAAGTGAATAATTAATATAAACTACTTCTTTTAGTTATATGTTTTTTGATTTTATTATAATTCATACTTTCAGCACAAGAACTAGTTATTTCAGAAGATTAAGAATTGTTTGGTCTGTTTAAAATAGTTAATCGGTATAAATTATTACAAAGTGTCCATTTTTCTTTGTTAAAGTATTTATTAGTTACAAGCGCGTTTTTTAATAATTTTAATCTAAAATCTTAATCTGCTTATGTACTTGCTCTCATTAAATTAAAGAAAAGGTAACGTATTGTATTAGAATTCTCACCAAATCCTGTGGATTTGAAATGTTAATAGAAGTGATGAGCACATAGTTGCGAAACACAATGCTGATTCAATAAGGCAGGCAGAGAATCAAAAGCAGGTGCATTGTCATGAATAGCTAAGCGTGTGTGTTTTAAACTAGCTATATGCTTCTTGTAGAAGGCGCAACAAGTCTACAGCTTAAATAAACTTTCTCCTGGAAAAGGTTTATTATTAAGATTACGAAATACATAAGCACCTAGAACAGCTGTAAATTTAGAACTCAGTTACATTGTTAGTACATTAATTTAATAATTTTAATTGAAAATTCTAACAAACGTATAGTCCATAAAGATTTATCCCGGTTCCATATTGAATAGTTCTACATATTTCGGGTTTATTACTCCAAATTCTTGTAATTGCAAAGTTTTAGGATCAGTTTTAACTTCATATATCAATTAGTGTTAGTTTGCATGGGCTTGCATAAGAGAATCATCTGGGAGATGTAAGTTAGCCATATACACTGCATGTCGGGAAAATTATTAATATGTGCATGCAGATACACCAAACATAACACATTCTTCAAAAAGTGAATTAATATATTGCAAACCTTTAAATTTCATTATATGATTGTAAATATGAGCATCCTCTTCTGCAGAAAAAGTATATTTTAATATATGTTCTTTTTAACAAAATTTTTTGATATCGTCGTCATGGGAACCTTTAAAATCTATTTTGTAATAAGTATGGTTATTTTCCATTACTTCAAGTGAATAAATAGTAAAATCTTGTATCATGATTTATTGATACCTATCTTTATCTTTATGATTATTCTTTTTGTAGTGGTTAACAGTATTTCCAGTAATTTATTTGAAGCCTGCTCTTCGGTTACACTTATTTTTGTGATTGCCTTGAATCTGACCAGGATTAGGTGTAAAATGGTGACAATGAAGCATACCAACTTCATGACACGTTTTAAGAGTTGAAACAGTTTTAAGAGTAATAGAATAATATTAATAGAATAATATTTGAGAGAGATATAATTCATTTTAATAAATTTCACTAATATCCTTTTTAGTTTACGGTTCAGTTATTTGAGCAATTTCCATTTAAATATAGGTGATGTGGATTAAATGACATTCATTATTTATATTTTTCAATTTATATTGATGTATGAAAAGACACCACACCACAACGAATGAAGTACTTTGAATAATAGCTACCTTTGGGACTGAATAAATGAATTTTTATGATAGGAATATTCATTATATTTAATTTTATCACTTTTGAATTCTAATTATAGGTTGCGGCCAAACCCATTACTTCCAATGTTTATAAAGATTTATCTAATTACATGAAGTTTAAATGAAAATTATTGTGCTAGATCTAACTGGATAATGTAAAATTTAATTGGATGTTTAATAAAATTTGATTTACATTTAAATCCACATACTTATTCGTTTATAATAAGATTTATACACCGCTGTTCCATAAGCATATACAGCCATTAAAAGAATTTATACCCACTCCAACATATGAATATAGAACCACGACGGACCAAGCAGTACGCGCACAAAACCAAGTGGTCGGAAGAGGAAGTCCAGACCTTCTTCGGGCTCTTCCCGGACTTCGGCTCCAACTTCAAGTTGTACCTTCCCCACCTGAACCGAACGTATTCCCAGATAAAGGGCTTCTACCACAACTATTAGCGAAAAGTGGAATTCTAATAATAAAACGAAATTTCAGATCACTAAGTTCAGAAGCCTTTGCTAAAGCCAAAAACACCTCAACAAGTTATTATAGGAAATAGTACTTTTGCGATGAGTACTGAAGCAATTTCTAACTAAGCTTTCACGATCAGCAGCAGCTAACTGTGTCCAGAAGATTAAAAGTCAGTTACAACCACAAATGATACATTGAACGTGTTAAACAAGCTGTTAGAGAAGGTGATAGATAATAATAAGTGATTCGCGATTTTAGTAATTTAATAATCACAAAATCTTAAATGTCATGTATTATTTGTAAAGAATGAAATCTTATATACTCTTACAAAAATTCTAGCTATAAAATAATTACAATATGTCATAATTTTATTTATCAACACAAAGTCTAATATTTTAGTAAGTATTCAGAAACAAAGACATTTAATAAAATTTTCTATTTCACAAATAAGTATTCACGAATATATTTTAACAGGAAATGTGATCATCAAAGAAAAAGGGTGACCAGTATAGACGTAATTTACGGAGTCTTCTATTTTAACAGACTTCAAGGCAGTGAAATTAATTATTAAATTAATTACTCTTCAGTATTCAAATACTCACTCGCGCACTATTTTGCAGCA
The DNA here is from genome assembly GCA_963988835.1 of Hexamita inflata. Lineage (NCBI taxonomy): Eukaryota > Fornicata > Diplomonadida > Hexamitidae > Hexamita > Hexamita inflata. The sequence continues at coordinate 9,164 of CAXDID010000467.1, read as the reverse complement.
TATCACGCTGATGTTATCCCCGCTCTCCAGCCGGTACGCCTCGTCCCTTAGCTTGATGCTAGCGGCCTGAGCGCTCTGGCACCCGAGCATGATCATCGCAGCGTCCTAATCGTCCAGTACATCCCACACTCCATCGCAGGCCATTGCGATCCACAAATCATTCTTCTGTAACCAATAACAGCTCACAAACGGAATTACTGACATGGCCGGTTTGTAGTTGAAGTCTCCGAAGCTCCTTGAAACGGAGACGATTCCGAGCAAGCGGCCGTTCGTTACGAACCCCCCGTCCTTCTCAATCCTCTTCTTCTCCTCGTCTTGAAACGGTTTGTGGTCCTTTGAGAGGCGCACGGATAAATCACCCTGGACTGAGATCTGCTTGAAGGACCTGCAGGAGAGGTTGTGCTTGGAGCTCGCCGCACCGGTCATTAGGGGCGAGGACACCTCCGAGATGCTGTCGTCCGGACCAACCCTGTTCTTCTTCTTAATCGTGTACTGGGACGGGTGAAGACCGTTCTACTTCATCACGTTGTGATCCCTGGAGAGGACCGCACGAGAGTCACCGCAATTGGCCTGAATCACCAAGTTCTCCACAATCAAAATTACAACACCAGTTGAACCAGCTTGCACATTAATTGCTTGTAATTACTAATCAACTTTAACAAAACAGTTCGTGAAAATTACCTCCCAAGCGTCTTCTGGAATTTACACCGATGAGCTGAAACCAGTAGCTTTCATAACGGAATTTATGCAATCAGCTACAAACGCTGGGAAGCATGTTTGAAGCGCTTCAGAGCAATCACGGCCTCCATGACCATCAAATAAGCACAGGAGCGTTTCTTTCTGTTTTTGTGTTTTTGGCAGCCCGGCTCTGCGCATTCTGAATCCCAGGAAGTCTTGAATGATGCATTGGACGTCTTCCATTTCTTGTCTTCGTCCCATTGTTTCAGACGAGGATATGGAGAGGTTTACTTGTGTGAAGTTGATTTTCTTCGTGTTGGTGAGTTTTGTGGAGAGTTCAACTGCTAGGTCTTTCATGATGAGGTTGTTGTCGAGTTTTTGGATTATTTCGTTCAGTTTGATTTGTATTTCGGGCAGTTCTTCTTTTTGTTTAACAACCAGTTTTTTGGGCTTGATAATGCTGTCGATTGCTTCCTGTGTTAGATCGTTGAATAGTAACGCGCAGTCTTTGTTTTTCTGCGTTATTTGGTATATATTTGCTATCTATTGTGAATTCAGCCCGCAGTTGTCAATTTTGAACCCCTGAATCCAGAAGCAGTTCTGAACTGTGTCCAATATAAGCTAGTACGATTCCCTTCCTATTCCCGGGTTGTCCGTGAAGTCAATGTTAACCAGGCACTTGAACGGCTCAATTGAGTCACACAATTACCTCAGTGCTCCGTTTCTGGACTACGTTTACTTCAAGTTAACGCACTGTAAAAGTTTTTACTCTTCAAGTTGTCCAACAAGTTGAACGACGCCGACATCTGTGAGCGGGTTCTGGGATAGATCTAAGTTCGTGAGTTGTAGGTTGTTGAACGCCTCGGCGAGTGCGTTTAGGCGTTGTTCGTTCAGACCGCATCTGGATAGTATGAGTATATTTGGTTTAGCGAGCACTAAAAAGTCCTTAAGTATCTTTATCAAATCCAGATTTAATTACTAGCCTGTTAAATCAAGAGAGTGGATCTTGTCAGCTTGAAAGCACTTGAAAGTTGAAGCAAGGGCTAACTGAGAGCTGAAATCGAGCTTCAAGTGCAAGGCAGAGGCAGGTTTAACGTGCGTAATCGGATACAGCGGGTAAAGAGAGAGCTCGTTCAGCATCTTGTTCGTACTCACCACCGTATTCTGCAAAATCTCAGTGTCCTGCTGAGAAGGAGTCAAATTCAACTACTTCGCTATCTCATCAAACGCCTGCTACAACTTGCTAAAAGGAGTCACCGTCTTACTCACTTTTTTTATCAACGACTTCTCAGCTATTAATGACTTATTCTCAACCGAACTCGCCTGCTAAATTATTTTCTGCTGCTACTTTGCCTACTACGCCTGCATCACCTAATAAGAAGGCTTTTCGTCGTCATCCTCCTAATGCTACGGTTTAATCAGCTCTACCTTGCTTACTTGATCTTACTGGGCTATTTCTGTTTAAATCGCAGGTTTCTACTATATCATGTCTGTTTCATGCGGAGTTTCTGGAATACCGCAACCCATTAATTAAAGTGGAATTAATATACTAAATACAAGAGAATATAATTAAATGATATTGAAGTAAACAAAAATTAAACAACTTTACGTTTACAGATTTCAACAGATATCTAATAGTAGAAGACATCACTCATACCAGAAAAGAAGCTTATTGTGTACTATCAATCCAAATCAATAACACTGTCGTCAGAATCAATATCAACAGTTTGATTTTAACTAATAACACTTACGTTTGAACTATCATCATCACTGCTTGTTTATAAACTACTTTATTACTAAACTGGAACTCTGCGATGATTAAACAATCTTTGATCTTGTAGTGGAGAGCTGTTGATGTTTATTACACCTCTTTGTCTACTATTTTCAAGTAAATTTTAGAGTTACGCGATTAATGCATTGTATTCTGAGTGATTTGGTGCTTATTGTCTCATTGTATTATGTTAATCAATTATTGTATTATGTTAATCAATCGTTCTATTAATATTCAATCTATATTATTGATCAGTCATCCATTCTGAATTATATCTATCATTAGTTAGTTTATGAAGAGAAGTAATAAATATAACAAATATTACGTTCCTTTTCCCTATAACCCAATATTTTTGAAGAAATTCAGACTTATACTTATCTAGCGCAGTTCCATTTAACACCAATGTAAACTATTATTCTTTATTTAGCTTTTATTTAACAGTATCAAACAATTCTTTAACAGTTCCACCTTCTTTAAATACTATTGTTATTAACTTATCTTAAATTTACAAATGTAGTATCGTTTGAGGTGGTATATTCATTTATTTAATATAATAAAAATGTTGTGAAACATATTTATGATACTAAATTAATTATAGTCAACTGAATAAAGAAGACTGAATAAAGATTCACTTGATAAGTGGTCTAATTATCCACTTATAAATTGCCATACTAAAGCCAAGCCCAGTGACTATAAAACCTACTGTTATCATCAAAATTCCAGCAATCATCTATTTTTTAATTTGATATTTTTATGCAAGTCTCCAATAGAACAATCCAGGTATAATAAATCCTAAAGTCCCGCCAGCTAATGAACTGGTAAAGTCTAAGATGTTATCTATTGACTGTAAAAATGTCCCTATTAGTGAGGCTATTACAACTATTAAGGTAGAAATTAAATATTATACTTTTTTATTGTCATATTCATCGGTTTTAAATAGCAATCCTTCAATAGACTTTCTAATTGGATATGCCACAATAGGGTAATGACAAATCATCAATAGAATCATTCCAAGATTGGCAACTTACGTTAAAATTGAACCTTCTTCTGCTAAATTTTTTAATATGTCTGATTAAGTAGTTGTTCCAAATGTTAAATAGCCAAATATACCCATTGTCATATATAAAGTTGTAATTATAAGTAACGTCCAAGTTATTACTTTGGGGGCATTCTTTTTTCTTGAATGAAGTTCTCTATATAAATTTAAAAAATTGTACTGTGAATTGAACGCTTATGTAGTTAAAGGAAATGCTTAAAGGAAAGATAGTGATTTATTAATTGGTACTACTGTAGGATGTGGTGCTAACCCAGCAAAAAATCGTCTGAAGAAAGTGTACACGATAACAAAAGCTAAATATATATTTACAATTACAACAAAATACGAATTGAATTTAAGAGATTCAAGATTAGGAAGAAAGCATAATGGTAAAATTATGAAAATCATAATACTCCATAAAAGAATATTTTTATATTGAGTTTATTATTCGGTGAAAAAGAAAAAATTATCTCGAAGTACTATTGCATAGGAAATAACGCATCCACATGAAAACAATATTGATGCGACAATAGCTATGATACCTATATATTTTGGAAATATTTTGTCCGCAACGGTATTGTATTAAAATCTATGTGAATAATTTGCAGTTTTAATTAACATATAGTAACTTGCCATTGACAGTAAGCAGAATGTGAGTGATAGTCCAACGCCGAGGGCGTATCCTGCTACCATCAAATCAAACGGTAACGTTAACACACCAGAACCCAAAGATGTGTTCACAAAATTGAATACACATGAAAACGGACTCTATTTGTATGGTACTATTATATCAGAACCTTCTTAGTCATCGTCATGTGTGCTATCATCGCTTGTTGCAGAAGGATAGTCTTCTTGAATGAGTGGAGTATTTATATCTGATTTCATTTGAAGTGGTTGTCCGCTTTAAATATTTATTAGTACAGTAATCATGATATAGCACGAACGGGACAAATCAATTCAAAATTGGTATTTCTTAACAAACATGAAATTGATGTCTCCAATGGTATTAGCTTCTTACCATTTTAAATAACATGAATATAATATATAGTATACAGTATATACTTTTAAATAATTTGATAATACAGGATAATACAAATTTGATATATTACTTCCTTTAACAACTGTTAAAGGAACAACCTTTAAAGGAATATGGTTGTATTCAACATTTGCTTTATTCGTACAAATAACTAAGTAATCGATTATTGAGTGGATGTTTTTTGAGATGTACAAAAGAGTGAGCCGATATATAATAATCTTGATGTTTATTTAGTTTGACGAAATTTACCAATTTTAAGTTATATTTTGTTCAATTTTATTCACTTATAAGAGGGGTCCATTCACATCGTTTATAAGGGAGTTGACGAAAATATTATTAAACTAAATAAATAAAACTATAAACTCACAAAATTAACAAACATCCCCCATTTTCAGTTCAGCCCTTTGAAGTTCTTCTCGTAGAACTTTCTGATTTCGGCGGCTTGAAATTGACTCTGAACGAGTTCCGTTTGGGCCCAGAACTGCTTTTAATTCGTTTCCTCAACCAGTTTGCAAATCTCAGAGGACCTTATTTTGCTCAGTGAGAAGCCGAAGAGCAAAAGAGTTTATGTGATTATTTCTAGACATGAGGCCTGGTTCAAGCGCACGCGCTTAATCTCGATTGGTTACCCGTTGGAGGATATATTCTCCAGGAGGAGCTCGTCGAACACGCTCAACTGCTGCGAGAATGAACTGTTATTTGAAGGGGTGATCGTACTCTAGTTAAAGGAATCGAATGGAAATTGAGGCTGAAACAGCTTCAACTCGATCAACTTTGAAGAGGTCTGCTTGCTGAGCGCGAACTTCTGCTCGTAGTAGTGCAGAATGGTCACACTCTGCTTTATATCAACATCCACCAGATTCTGCAGAATGTACTCCTAAACAGAGTTTTACTAAAACATTGTTTGAAGTGGGATTTATACACATTACGCACACAAATAACAACACAAGGCGTAGCTCAACTATCCACAATTCACAAACGGTTTCATTTAACATAGGAAATCACAAATGTGATTCACAAATATGATTCACAAACAGAAATCACAAATTTATAACAACAGATTATGAAATAAAATACAAATATCAACTAATAGGGTATATTTATCCACTCCAGCAGTATTAAATCTATTTATAAACAATAGTTAATTATTTGGAGAATTAGTTGAGGAAAAAGTACAACACGATTAAGGTAACAGCAGGAAATGATAACAGAGCATTGAATAATAAGAAACCAGATGTTGAAATCACAGTTGATGGAAAGAAGATGTACCTCGATATAAGTATCACATTTGATACTAAAAGATATTTTAGAATCAAATAAAATCATTACGCACAAATGAAGGATTAGAATGGCGATCCGCTGAGAGTTATTCCTATAATAATAGGAAAGAACTGTACAATTCACACAAAATCGCGAGAATTTTTAGATGAGCTTGATATTAGGATGGAAAGCGTATACGAGGAGATAGGAAACTTACTTGGAGTATATAAAGCCAACTGCACAGCAATCATGTATAAGAAAAAGGTGATAAGAAGAGACGAAATCAACGATCATGAAGACGTAATTCCAGGGAATTAGAATAATCGCTTTGCTGCATTAGCAAGTGATGATATTCGTATTCCGAAGAAAAATCCACACGCAGCAATTAATGAATACTTAGCTAACACAGTAAGGTAGACGACGTAACCAAATGTACAAGCGACGATTCAGAAAAAGTCAGAAAAGGTAAAACCGAAATCGAAGAAGCCTAAGAACGAAGAAGCCGAAACGAAAGCCGGATATACCTGCGCATCCGTTGATACCATAAGTGGTATCAGCCCCACATAGTACTGAAAGGAGAGAATAAGTCTATTTTTAAATAAATTAGAACAAAATCCTGCTTTCACTCCCTGTAATACAGGAAGAAGTCCGTATGGAACTTACTATGTAAAACAACAAAACACAAACACAGATTTTATGCAGTTAATATAGAGGGGAAAATCCAAGGTCGCCAGGTATATATACGAAGAGAAATTAGAGCTGAACTATATTTGATAGGGGGAAATACGATGGCACATAAAAACATTTATATTTTATTTTAATATTATATTACCACTCTACTTCTCTTAAAAAATATTAAAATTGCTACATATTTATATCATTTAAACTGACTACATCTGAAGGCATGGACTCCCGCGAAATTAAGACGTATTATATGGTGCTAATTAAAGAAATATAGCATTCTAAATTTATTTCATATTTTCATTAACTTCAATTGAATTACATTATATTGGAGATCACTCAAATATTAAATTTCGGACTTAAAGGAGGGATTAGTATAAGTACTAAATACTAATACCAAAATTTAATGTTAATCAGCCAGCTTGTATAATAGTGCTCAAAATACTAAAATTAGTGAAAGCATAATTATCACAACTAAACCGTCTAGGCAGAACTCCTTATATAATGTGATTATATTGCTTTATGTACCCCTAACTATATGTGGTAGTTACACTAGTCGCCTCTGATACTATTCCCAAAATATTGAAATTATGGAATTCCAGATTTGTATATTTTAGTGAATCACGAAATGACTCTAATTTACAAAGTACAATATATTACTACTATACTATTATATCATATAACTATGAACCCCACTTGATTCTTCTGGGGCTCAATAAATTAATTTTTAGTTACAAAAATCAACTTTTGGAAAAATACAAAAGTTTGGGAAAAGTATCAGAGCGAACATGAATAAATGTAAGTAGCAATTAGGAGTACATAAGTTAACATATTTAAATAATCAAAAGTGTTCCGGGCTAGAAGGTTTAACTGCAATAATCAAAGTTAATTACATTTTAGTATTTAAACTACCATAACGAGAGCTGCTGGAATCTCAAAACTATATATCATTAGTAACATGTACTCCTTTCACTCCAGCCCTTACAATTGAAATTAATTATTTCAGTGAAGCACAGTCAGCAATAATATACTTTGAGTATTTGAAAATATATAATTCGCTGTAACTTTATGTTTACGTTGTTGGTACCTTATCATACACTGAATGTTAATGAGAGTCGATTTCTTCAACTACAGCTGGTATAAAAGATACTAAATTTAGTGCATTTAAATATTTTGGACTGGAGTAGAGTGGTAATATAAAAATATTATAGAATAAATTCCTCTTATCTGTTGGGAAGATTCCTTTTTTCAAAGTAAGTTTAACTATATTTTCACCTTCAGATATAAGGTGGCGACCTTGGATTTTCCCCTCTATATATTGCAGAGATTTCGCTTTCAAGAGTAAATGAGCATGAACAGGAAGAAACTGATTAAAGAGTTATGACATTGTTCCCTGCTCTAAACTTAGAAGCATTACGCGTTGCCGCTGATACGCTAGTCCCAAGATTCATACCAGCCATCCCAAAGATTGTTACAAAGATAACTTCTGAGGTCAACAATGTTAGTTCAAGTGCCGAACTAACTTAGGTTGTCTAAGGAGGCTATTTCAGAGTGACAATCCTAGAAGATGAGGTATGATGTTGAGATTAGTTTATGGTAACGTTATGTGTAACTAAGTTTGGATTTGTGGATTGTCATGATTTATGAGATGAAGATGGAATTATTGAATTGAGCCTTAGTACTGATGATAAGGTTACAGTTAAGTGAGTCATTTTTTTTATAAACAATAGTCCATAGAAATAGTTAAAATATAAATAAAATATAAACTGAAGAAGCCGTGTATTACATTAATGGACATATCATGAGCATGAAAATAGTCATCAAAAAGTCGTTCGAGTACAGGCCACAGCGCGTCAAAGGGCCGTGCGCAAAGTGACGAATTCAGATTAGAAAAAGGAAGCTCGCGTTTAAGATCTTGGTGAGTTACTGGATTGACAAATGGTACTGAATTGAGCGTGCCTTTGAAATTTACGATCTGTGAAATAGCTGGATACAACAGGAAATAGCAAGTCCAGAAGGCACCGCTATGAGCGTTCAAGTGATTTGGTTTAGAGACTTAGCATAGATAGGTTTGTTTAATGATTTTTTGAAAAGTCGTAAATTAATTGTAGGAAACATACATAACAAAATATATTGTAGTGGGATTTATTGTAGTATAGATTAAAATGCAGGTATAGCGCTATTTGCGAGAGCGTTATTTCATTATTTGCATAATACTTTTAACACAGTTAGTAAAATATGAATAATATGATAATGAGATTTTATATAGCACCATATAACCCCCGTGTTGGGAAATACTTGATTTTAGCGAAGGATTGGGCTCGGTTTTACTCTGACCTCGTGTCTACATGCTGCCTTTATCCTTTCATTGGTTGAAGCGGAAGCCTATTTATAGTAGTAAATGCTAAAATAACATAATATTATTAAAACTTTGTATTCACTTTTATAATTTCTATTAATACAACAACCTGACTCACTTAACAGCTACATCCAACAAAATGATATAAGTATTGCAAAATTAGTTTTTAGAGCGTCTTAGTTGTGTTCACCTGATATATGTCTTTATTATTCAATTAGTTATTTTGATGATAAGGTACAGATAAGTGAGTCATTTTATTATTGGCTAATCATATTCATCATTATCTTTAATCATAAACACGTATTAGGACTCATTTTTAATCCAATAAAAATTAACTAATGCT
>CAXDID010000466.1:0-91565 GCA_963988835.1 Hexamita inflata | reverse complement strand
AACAGCCGCTTGTGAAGTTATAAACGTTTTCAGTTTACTAAGTGCGTCCGTCGCAGTTGTTTGAGCAGTTGTTGCCTTTGCATCTGTTGCTTCTTCTTTTGCTGTAAGGTCAGCTGCCGTTCCTTTCAATAAAGTTATGTCCTCTGAGTTTTACAACATGCTGCTTTCATCGAGTATCTACTAGGCTTTTACTTCTTACAACTCAGCTGCCACAGTTGCACTCTAAGCCTCAACTCCTCCAATAGTTATCAACATACCGTCAAGTTTTAAATTCTACTCATCAATTTTTACTTTCATTTCCACAATATCCACAGCTGCTTTTCCGGCTATTGCGGTTGTTGCTGCTAAGTCAACTCCTAATAAGGCAACAGTTGCTTATATCGTTGTTATCTGAGAGCTGGTTGCGAAATCTTTCAACTCGTCGTGAACTACATAATCTTTCATAATGAGTTCCACATTATCGGTCAGCGTCTCTGTTGTTGTTCGTATCGCTTGATTAAAAATTATTTGGTTGTTCATAAAACTATTTAGTTATGTAAAATCTAAATTAATATTATTTATTTATTCCTATAAGTTCAAATACTTATTTTATATATCTGTGTTTGTAAGACTTTGGTTGGCTTCAAACAATTCCAAGTTTTGTATTCTAACTAAATGTTCTTCAATTTCATTTATAAACAACAAATTCTAATTAGCTTGTTATTAAAATTTATCTATAAATTCTTAGTTATATATTTGCTGGTTGGTTATATATGTTTTAACATCTGCTATTTACTAAGTCTTTTCGGCCAAGTTCCTGTATATATCTTGTATGCTATATCCTATGTCGACTTTGTCTATTGTCAGTTATATTCCTATGTCTATATTGTCAGACTTTAAATTATTTACCTATAAATTTTTGATCGTTTAATTTTCCAATTAATTTATGTCGAAAACCATGTTTGTTTGTCCAGTTATCGTATTCACATAAAACAAACTCTTGTCCGAATAATTATCGAACTCAATTTGGTTTGTCGACGCATTGAAATTTATAGTTTGCAATCCGTTAACTATTTATTAACATTTAATTATATTCGCATTCGGATTAGAAATTTGAACTGTCATTTAGAAAGATGAAAAAATAAATAAGTTTTCATAAGCCCTTATAATCTTTCTTTAGTTTACTTAATGAAATATGTATTTATATATTTTGTTTGTTTCTCGCATTATAAAATATTCTCTATCTCTCTTCAATTAAATTTAATTATCTAAATTGAAAATTATTGTAATAAAACATTTCATATGTATATGGGTTCAAGAAATAGTTTTCAAGTTTGTGTTGATTATATTCAGTAATTTCCAAACAACATTCAGGTATTTCATCAAAATAAACTGCTTCACTTCCTTTGTAAGAAGTTTTATTTTTGCAATTATTGCTTCTTGAAATAAATCTTAAATTTGTATAGTGATTATTCATTCTATTTCTGTCGCAATGATCTGTATCAAAACCTTCAGGTCTTTCTCCAATAAACTCTTATGCAACTAAGTTATGTATATAATATTTTTTCATATTATTATTTCCACATAATCTTACTTATAAATAACCTTTTGTTAATTAAGGTTTCAATATCTTTCCATTATTTATATTTGTTACTTAGCCGTTTTCATAAACAATATAATTTTCATATCCAGTTATTTACTTAAATTGCATATTTTAGTAATAACAAAAAAGTTGGAAAAAATAATATATTCCATCTCATCTTTTTGTTTTAAAATGTTATATCAAACCTGATACGCCATCTGTCATTTTATTTACCGCGCCTCCAAAAGGCAATGCGTTTATCAATTTCTATGCAGGGTTTTTGATTGTTTCCCAAATTTTTCCCATTCCTTGTTTAAAACGTTGCCAGCCGGTCCTCTTCTTTATTGGAATTGACCCAGAAGGCATGCCACCTGGTTGAGGTTTAGTTAACTCTCCTAATTGTTTGTATCTATCTTTCATCTATCCTATTTAACCAAGTGTATCAACGGCCTAGCGAACAAAAGGTTTATAATCTTCCGACACTTTTTGTTCAATAATATTATTAGCCAAATCGTTAGCTTTGTTTTTTAGATCTTCTCCTATTTCCATTTCATTTGGAGAAAAAATATAATCTATCACTTCACATATAGCTTCAATAAAATAGAAGGCATTTGATTTGTCACCTCATTTCGTTCCATACTTCCTTGGTTGTTATATGCAATCTACTTTATTTTCAATTATAATTTCAATTAATTAGTTTTAGTTATTTATTCCTACCAACAAAATATATTATTATTTATTCCATTAATTTCTCTTTTAAAACTGAGAGCGCATGTAAAGTCTTTGTCGTTCAAAGCAAGTTCGTATATATAACCAAGAACAATATCTGTTGATGCTGTTTGGGTTCCAATTTGTCCGTACAAATAAACGAGTGAAATGTATTTATAATATGATGATAAATAAAAAGTATTTTCTTTGTTATTATTTTCATCAATCAAAATATAAAGTTATTGTTTTTAGTGAAAATTATATGGCGCCTCTGTACCATCTGGCTTCAATTGAAAAGATTCCTTTTCGAAAAGTCTTATTTACAACACATAGTCAACATCAACTATATTCCCTAAATCGTCGTATAACTAAAATTGCAAAGGTCCGTTTTGTAAAATTAAATTATGAACTTCCATATTTCGACTTGTATACTGTGTCTCACTCGGGTGCAAAATGACTAATGCGTTATCTGTATGTATACTGCCATCAGCGTTTTTGACCGTTAAACTTCCATTAACTTGTTTCGAAATAAGTTGATAATACTTTGTTGTTAAAATTGATTTGGTAAAAACTGTTGTAGACCCAAAACCAGTTGGTTTACACCCAAAGAACTTATAAAGATTGCCTGTAAGTTTAACTTCTAAATCTGCGTCTACAATATTTATTATTTTCAAAACATTTTTTTCAACAACCAATTTGAACTTTAGTTTTGAAAAATCCATTGTATTTATATAGCTTGCAAAATCTTATAGAGTATAAAAATTTGTATTAATAATATTTGTGGCCTGGTACTCGTATTCATCACTGAAGACTTACATAGTACCTGTCGCACCGTTTATATTTTCAAAAAGTCTTAATGAAAATATGCTTATATAATCATTTTATTAATAGTATGTATTATCGGCTTCAGCGTAACCCTTCTTATCCGAAATTAAAATCCTGTCGTCTTGCATTTAAAATAAAAGAAAAAATAAATAACCAATCACTTGCGTACAATCATTCCAATCGATTTCTTGGTTTTGAATATTGGGTTGTCATAAACTTCTTCCATTGTTTTTGGAATTTCGGCCTTTGGTGGTTCTTCTATAGGCTCTTCACTTGACTCGCTTACTTCACGTTTGTGACTTGGTTTAGTTGGTTTGTCTTTTTGTTCTAGCATCTTTTGCATTTCATCTCTTATTGTTTGTAACAATTATTCTTGGGTTGGTTGTTGGGAAGGCACTGTCTCCTTAGGTGATGTGACCTATATATTTTTCAATTACCAAATTCCCTTCTTCTCGTTCCATTAATACTATTTATCAATACGTTTGCTGTCAGGTTATATATTCTTATTGGTTTTCCAATCAACTGCTTTACATTTATTCCATTTACCATTTGCAAATTTCCAATCAAAACCTTCAATATTTTCTGGTTTGACAGTTGGGTCTTAAACCTTTACTGCTTTCCAACCTATATTTTCATTCCATTGCCATTTCTTTCCTTCAACTGCTTCTGGCTCAACATTCTTATTTATTCTCCAACCGACTGCTTTATTTTCACTCATTTGTAATTGATAAAAAATATTTAATACAATTTTCATTTCTTTTGCGATTTTAATAATTTCTCTTTCACATAACGAGTGAAAGTTGTTGGTTCAATTTATATTACTAAATCTTTGTTAGTTTCATCTATTATATCCTTTAACAATCTTCCCTCTTTAGCTTTTGTTTTGTATTATTCCGGTTTTAACTTAATTTCCACAACAGCTCTATTGGCCGCATCTTCTTAAGCTTTTAAGTATTTATCCTCGTTTATTTTGTACAACTATTTCCAACTCTCTTCAATCTCTTTCCAATTTCTTTCTTTGGCTAATTATTCTTGCTTCTATTTCTATGCTTCTACCTTATCAGCTTTCTTTGCTGTTCTTATCGGTTTGTACTAATCATCAAGTTTTGAAAAGCTTTCTTTAACCAAATCAATTGGAAAATCTTTTGATTAAGTCTATAACATAATTTTTTCTAACTGACTGTCCATCTAATCAAATATTTACTTACTTTATTTCAATCCTTCTTGATAACTTTTATCTTAGTAAGCTCTGCCTGTCATTGTACTTTTTGATTTTTATGCAAATTCTTCGGCTTTCTTTTAAATGGCTTGTTGTCTCCAATCGTTATATTGAGTCTTATTTGTTTGCAAGTCATCAATAGATATATCTTATGGGTCTGGTTCGGGCAGGAGTTTAAAACGAGATGCTTTTTGATCTAAAGTCTCGTCCGGCATATCAGGGTTTAATGTATCTCTATAAGTCGTATATAATTTTGCTATTTCGTCATTAATTCTTCCAACTTCTTGAGGAACAATTTCAGCAATCTTAACCAATCTTTTGTACTCATCATCGTATTCCATTTCGTTCTTCTCTTGTTCTTAATAAGTACCTTATTTAATTTTGTGTTTTGTTTATGCGGCCCCAAAACTTTTGTACAACTTTTCATATAAAGGAACAAGACGTTAACTTTTTTCTTATTTTATTTATTCTTTTTCTTAATAATTTTTTGCAGTCTTTTCCTTTTTTTCATAAAAATCTTCCAGTTATTTAATATTTTCCTATTATTCGGTAACGTCTTTATATAATGGAATGAACTCGTCGTCCTCGTCTAACTCTTCACCTAATGCAATTTACATTATTTATTAAAATTATTTAATAACTTCTTCTTATGTCACGTTTTAATTCATTAGTTATTACAACTAATATTCTTACTCTTTTTGTTCCTCCTATTTTCTTTTGAACTCCGTTTCTTGGTACTCCTACTATCTGGCCTATGCTCTTTCAATCTCAAATTCCTATCTACGTTTGCTCTTCCCAATTGTCAGTTCCAAATTATATTTGTCCGTCAATGGGATTTCAACAAAATTCTCGTCTGTAAATTATATCTAAATTCCTTATAACAAATACTACCGGCTAATTGTGGCCACGGTTCCAATTGTTATAGTAACAGTTGACTAAGGAGCTGCGTCCAAATTTTTGCGTATTAACAAATATTTTGAAATACTGCTTTTTCCATCAGGTGTTTTTAAAAGTGTTGGTTCCTAAATAGTTGGACAGAAAACATGTAAAGTTTTAATAAAATTTAAAACTAATTTATTATCAAATGTTATAGCATGACCGTTTTGGGTCTCAACGCTTGTGTAAGTCTTTCCAACTTCAGCTCCAAGTAATTTAGCAAGCCAGTAGTGCTATACGCAAATTGTTGCTTTCCCTGAAAATAAAAGTCTTGTTTTATAAAGACGTTGGAAATATTTTACGTCATATTCCATTATTACTTATTCGTAATCAATAATATAAGTTTTATTGTATGTATCCAAAATAGTTTCCATTATATCATTTATATATTACAACTCTGTTTATCTAATACCAAAATCTTTTGCCAAAGTAACTGGGAACTCACATTTATAAACTTTTTTATCACTTCGCTTTATTGAGTCAACAGTCACATATATTTAATTTTCATTTATTAAATTGTCTGGAACTGTAAATATCACAGTTGGCTATATATCGTACTCGTCCTTATCAATCTCGTTTATATCATTGAAATATGCCGCATCTGTTAGCAATCGTTCGTTGTTGACACTCCCTTGATAATAAATTGTTGTTGTTTGCATTTAAAATAAAAGAAAAAATAATGAAAATCAATTTTCAGTAAAAGTAAGTTTACCTTTCTTAATATCAATAATCATTGCTAAATCATATTGTTAATATATCATTGTTCTAATTGTTGAAAAACCCGCATTGGTTTAACTAACCAAACCTGCATCATCTGCTGGTAAGGGTTTCTTTTCATTATTGCCGTAATATTCTTATATATTATATTTCAAAATAATTCTATTTAATAAAGAGTCATAGCCATCTCCATTGACATCATGCGACGGTTCGTCTAATGAAAACATTTCTAGGTTTGCTAAAATTAAGGCGTATTTGCTTAACCAGCCAAAGTTTGTTGTAAACGCAGGGGCCAAACCTCTGTCATAAACTTATGAGGCATTCGTGCTTCTAATAAACTCTTGTCTTATCTAATTGATTGAGTCTAATTAGTCTGTATACAAACTATAGTTCTTACTTCCTCTATAAATATTAAAGTCTGAAAAGAAAATGAAATCGTTTTGTTTTCGTGGGTAAGCTTTATTTAAACAATTAATAATTTGAGTTGATGCAAGCCCTGTAAAACGTTGATGTAAATAAGTTGAGTCATCTTCGTTCGTATCTTCTTATGTCATACAGAGAGCAATTGCATTAACACTTTTGTGACCAATTGGTAATATCTATTCTTGTTAAACTTTCAAGTTATTTGACGCAGGACTGAAATCCCAAACTTTCTAATTTATTGCTATGTGATCTTTGCTTTATACGCCGTTTTATACTTACGCACTTGTTTTTTATTAAACCCACAAGTCAATACTTCCAATTCCAGTTAATGCGACATCAAACAAACTTTCTTTAACCAAACATTTGGCGATACTAAAATTCTAAAACTTTATAAAAAGTTATAAATTTGTTTGTTATAAAGCACATGCGTATAAATTGTTGCTGTAATTAAAGAGTTTGTGTAACGCACAAAGTGGAATGAAAAAGTCTCTATAAAATATATAATGGAAAACTCCTGAGCTTGTTTCTATAATATTTGAATTTTTATAGGTGTTATTCCAGGTTGTGACATAACATTTTTAAACATCAAGTTCGGCTTAATTTAGAGGAACGACAAACTCATCAAATGTATATGACGTTCCAGAAAACCAAGTATCATGCATAGTTGATTGATAGTCAGAGGGTAAAATCATTTGTTAGAACGCACTGCTTCTATTCACTTAAAGTTAAGTATCTTTCACACCGCCGTATTGTATGGTTGCGTCTTGTATTGGAAAGAGACTGTTCATAGCTCCTGTACTTATACAGATTGGGTCGCCGTATGTTATAGAACAAGGAACAGCTGGGGTTCCTGTACTCACTCCCTAAACAAATGCTGTTGCTGGTTCATAAGCTGTAACAGTTGCTGCTTAGAAATAAACATTATTATCTTGCATATAATATCTACCCCAAGCGGCATGAGCTGTGTCAGTCAGTGGAAATTTTAATGCAAATTTCATTCTATATTTTATTCCTGAATTCGTTGTTGAAATTGTTTAATCATATATATTTTACATATCCCATTATATAGTTTGGCCTCCACCATGTGTAAGCAATTAATTATCAAAATTTATTGAGGTACTTCCTTGTTTTGGTATAATGCCTTGAACAATTGACTTACCATCAGATGACGATTGAACGTATAATATATTACTCATTTATTCTATTTACTAAACCTTTGCTGGTACAATATTTATATTCTCCATTTCTCTAATTAGAAAAAAGTCAAAGAGAGAAAGTCAAATCATTTGGAAAGCTGGAATATAGTTGGCTGGCATTGGTTGGTTTGTAAAATAGGATTCTTCAACTGGGGTTATAATTGCTCGGTCCTATGTTTTGATTTGATAAGGTTTTATGTAAAACTTGGTTGGCTTTCCTTTTCTCGTAATTTGTATTTACATTTTACTTGCTGTCCCCAAATCTTCTAACTTCACTTTCTTTCCATCTTTGTTTGTAATATTTAGTATTTTATCAAAAGTATAAAAATTTGTATTTTCTAATTCGTAGCTATAATACAATTTGCTTTCTTTGGTCGCATCTTTTATTTAATAACATTTTCTAAAATATACAGGACAACTAAACGGTTGGTTCTAGTCGTTGAGTTTGAAAGTCTCTGCGTACTGGTTGTAATCAAAAGGTTGTGGAATTAATTAGTAAAAGCTTCCTATTTTGTATACAATTTTGTAAGTTCCCTAACTCCATTTCCTAACCCTTTGTTTTTCCAACTTATCTCGTTTCAAAAGCACGTGAACTAACTAACCTATTTTGAAATTGTGAAATTCCTGAAAATCTTGATTTTATATAGACTTCTTATTATTTAAAAACTATACATCTTCTCTCGTTACTTCCACAGGGGGTTTCTTGAAATCAACAGTTTTCTTTTCGAAATTATGAAATTTTATAAATTTATTAATTATATCTGTTATGTCCTCTTATTCCAAAATCAACTGTCCGTCCTCAAGCTCGTTCGCATCTTATATCTCTTCGTATTTTTCCTGTACAGCTTTTTATATTCTTTATCTTATATAACGACACATTACGTTTATTTATGATAGCTACAAATCATCGAACAAAACAATTCGTTGTTACACTCCGTGTTAGAACAAGTATTCTTAGAAAGAGCCTTTGTACTCATTTCCTTAATCGCTTGTTATTGATAGTATGTCTGGTTCCAATTTGTTTTCTCTTATATATTTCTTTAATAATTTTAGATGCACAAGGACTTGATCTGGTGTCTTTTCCAACAGCTAGTGTAAGTGCAAAATGTGTGTAGCTGGGTTGTAAAAAATGCTAATGAAAGTATCACTAATTTTTTCCCGCATATATTTGTTTTCTCTCAATTCCAACAAGTCTGTTTGCCAATTGTCAAATCTATTTATAAATTTCATATTTAAAATAAAAGAAAAAATAAAGAGAGAGTTTCATTGACAACTGCTGAACAAGGAAAAACAGCCTTTTGCTCTTTAAAATATTTTATCAAATATATCCAATAAATCGTCTTGATTTACTTTAAAAATATTTTCAATTAGTTTTAACATTATTATTTGTTCATTTACGGTCAGTTCAGGAATGAAAGTTTTCACTTACCCGAACACAAGTTCCTGTCTATACTTTCCCATCTCTCTTCCTTGCACTGCATATTCGGCAGCAGCCATTAATTATAAAATGAGAGTATCGCATATGTCATAAGCATTTTATTTTAACTAAGTTATTTAACTAATTATTTACTAAGCATATGTATTATAATTATTTAATTGAGCCTAAGATGTCACGGTTTCTGTGAATGTATCAGCTCTTGTATTATCTATAAAATTTTCTAAAACAGAGACAACTGCATTTGTGGCCGTCGCAACTGTTTTTGTTGCTGTAGTAGTTGTTGATTAAGCTTGATTGATGACGCTAAACATTTTATATAGCAAGAAAAAATATTTTATCAAACCGGCTCTGTGTAGTTGATGTTGATTGATACATTAGGTTGAGCTTGGACGTATAAGAAATTGAATTTATATTTTTCTTTTTTCTAATTGTCCGTTTCGTCATAACCAGTTGTTTACTAATAAATTCTAACAAAAGTGTTGGCATCGAATATTGGGCTTGATAAGGCTGAGACACAATCAAACATATCAGCTACAGCTTTTGGGGAGAGTCCTCTGAAAAGCAAAATTGCATTCATTTGTGTTTTCAAAACTTTGTACGCATTACTTCCAGAATGAAAACTAACTCCAATAAAGAAGATTCCGAGATGACGACGTTGGACAATGAGTTTATAAAAAGTATTATTAGCCGTTTGTTGGTAAAGTTTGCTTCCTGAAGAGTCGTCGATTATAAGCACGATTTTGGGTCGTCTGAGAAATTGTTTATTAAATTCAAAAATTTTATTTAATTAATTGTTTATATAGCTGTCATTTTCTTTCGTCAAAAGTTCGGGATATTCGTTTTTAGTCTTCTCTATTACATTGAGAGCTTGTATGAGAATTTTATAGGACGGATGGGATTGTAGTTCGTCAATTGTTTTGAAAGGCGTGGTTTTTATAAAAGTTCTAACAAATGTTTAAAATTACATGGCAGTCGCAATTGATTTGTTCATCTCTATAATTTTAGTTGAGAGGGACAAGAGGTTATCGTCAGTGAATTCGAGGTCAATTCGTTTGTCAGTGTTGACATGGGAAAGTGTATTGTCCAACGCAATTGTCGGGCTCATATATAGAAAATGTGTTATGTTTCCATTACATAAATCAGGTTTTTCGAGATCGTAAGTTGTTGTTTTTGACCAATCAATTACTGCTTTTGAAAGTTTCAAAAGTTAGGTTGACTTTCCACTTCCACTTGCGCCGAAGAGTCCAGTAAAGGAGAATGAGGAAATTGGAAGGCTACAGTTTGGTAACATTAATATTTGGTCGCTTGTAAGATTGTTTGACATTTGTTTGGAAGAAAAAATAAAGAAGTTTATCACTCGTTATTGAACAAACCTTTCTATAAACGTGTAAGAGAAATCGAGACTCTTTTATTAAATCTGTCAAAACATAAATAATATAAACATTTTCCTTAAATTCTAGGTATTAAAATTCTTATACGAATTCCATTATTGAAAAACATTTTATTTTAACTTTCTGAATAATAAAAATCTTGCAGTTCATGACCCGAATAAAACTCGACTTCGACCGCATCTTCTGGCAAATTATCCACGAATTCGAATAAGTCATCGTTTCGACCGTTTCTGTTTTTGTTTTTCTAATTTTCACTTCTTGAGACCCAACGCAAGTTTTTTAAGTTATTGTCATTACGCTAATTCGAACTATGATCTACTTCAGGCAAACCCAATGGGTTGGGAATGAAAGCTTCTGCTAATAATCTATGAACATATTTTGTAAACCTTTTATTATTTTCATTGACTAAACGAACCCTCATATACCCATCAGTGTTTAATGTTTATGTAATTTCTTTATTTTTCTTCGTATCAAATATTTCCCCAGCTGTATTTATAGAATATCTTGGAAAACCTTCTATTGTTTTTATTTCAAAATCGAATTCACTTTATATATCGCTTTCGCTTATCTCTTCCTCAAAGCTTTCATAATTTGTTAACTCTTCGTTTGTTGTCATCCTTATTTCCATATAACAAAAAAGTCTAAAATACAAAATATAAAATAATTATTTTAAACATCAAAAAATAAAACAATATATTTTCAAACATTGAATTTCTCAATCGCTTCAATCAATCTTTCCATCGAACAGAAAGCACTGGCACCAATAATAATACGATTCTCCTTTTTCAATCCTTAGTTTAGATAATCTTTGATTTGCTAAAATACTTCCTTCCCTTTTCGTTTTAAAATAATGACTTTATTTGGTTTTGCGCCGGGATTGTTTTTGTTAAGGGACAGAACTCGTCTTATGTGACATGCTTCGTTTCCATCCTCGGTTTATGTTTAATAAATTCTTAGCTCTTCTTGTTCAGCCAAAATATTTTGTTCTTTTTATTTTAACTCTTTGTTTTATATTTCTAATATTTCCAATTGTTTTTCGAAATCTATGTTTTATAATTTCAGATTTATTAAAAATTATTTAACTAATTTGCTTTATAAACTGGGCATTTCTTATCAACAAAAAAATAATCTTTTTATCAATCAACGATTTTTAAATTTTATTATTCGTACTGGCTAACTGTTTCCTTTTATTTACTCTATCTCTTCATTTCCCTCAATTTCAAATAAGTTATGTCTATCTCATCAACAGGTTCAACAAAAGAAGTTGGATAATATTTTCCTTTATCATTTTCCTATTATTCCTTTGTTATATCCATTTATACATATTAATATTTTGGTAAAGTTTTCAAAGTAAAAGTGCTGTCCCCAAACTTTTTGCAATGAACAATTGTTTTGTCTTTGTAGTAAATAAGCAAGAGAACGCGGACGTTAAAACCAAATTATGTTTTAAAAGATGTTTCTGTATCCAAAATTATGCGTACGAAATCAAATTCTTAATTATATAAGTTAATAATTTTAGTTTTATTTAAAAATTTATTATCTGTCATTTCATATAAACAAAAAAAAACTAAAATAAATTATATCATTTCAAACTTTTTAAAGGCTTAACATACTGCTTCTTGCTCAAGTTCTAAACAGTTGTTTCCAAACTCGTTGTTCCGAATGTTTCTTTGAACAATTTCTTATTAACTAATTATTGTAAAATCAACATCGTCTTATCAACATCATTTCCCAATTCGAAAAGTAAACACATAATAACATCAGCTCTTAGTTTGTACCCGCCATCTGCGGACAAATTGTATTACTCGCAATATTTTTCAATACAACCAATTAGCTTCTCTTAATCGGCTAACTTCACTGGCTTTTCTGGCTTTACTTGCTTCTCTGGAATTTATATTTTTGGTAACTAAACTTCTTGGTTAATAAACTTTTTATCTAACTAATCTTGTACGACATATAGAGTCAAATCAGGAGATTCAATCTTTTTGAACTGACCGTTTCTGTATTCATAGAATAATGTATATCTTCCTTTAGTAACATTCTTTTCCAAACTACCGGGAACGTTCTTGTATTGATAAGGCAACCGAAGTAATCTTCCATTGCAATATATATTGTCAACCGCACTTTTTCCATGGCCTGCGGCCTAAGAGCTTTGCTCGTCACCTATCTAACAAATCTATGTTATGTTCTTTCTATTTCCTTTGAATAAATCATAATTCATCTCTACAATATTTGCATAAACAATTTAAGGACAAAAGATATGATATTTATTTTTATTTATTAAATCACTTTTGTTTATATATATTACATCAATATTATAAGTTCGTATTATTTCATCTAGTAATTTTTCAATCTAAATATCTGCGTCAATATCAAAGAATAGGGACAGAGGTTTTTCAGCCGAATTGCATAAATACTACAACATTGTTTTCTACTTCGTTTCCAACTAACTTATATCAACAAATTCATTTATTGCTCCCAATCTCTTCTACTCGTTGTACTGAACGCATTGAACAATACTCTTAGGTTCGTACTCGACTTATTGGACTTACTGGACTTGCTATTTTACATAACCAAATGGAATTGTGCTAAAATCATTTTGCATCAACCGTTTGCATTCGTTCATTTAAATTGTTTTTGAGTAATTATCGTTTGTGAAAATCTTAAACAAATTTTATGTTGTGTGTTATATATTGAAATTGCTCTCTTGTTTTACTTCGAACTTTTTGCCTAACTCACCGGTTACAATCGAATTGTAAATATCAAAGACACGCTCATTTGTTCCTGCCTTCAGTTCCAAGCTATCTCCTTTGATGGTAATTCCTTTCCCGGCTTGTTTGTACTTCTTTCCATTTGTATACGCATAGGCTTTACTACCGATACAAACCCATTCGTTTGCGTCAGAAATTGCAATCTCATTCTTTATTCCCAATGTCATCTTCAATGGAAAGTTCTAAACTGACTTGAACTCAATTGGAACTAAACAATAGCAACTGTCAGTATCAGAATATAAAATCTCACCTTTATAGTTTTAGCGTATGTGTTCTTGTAATTAATACAAACAAATTCTAGACGAGGCTGTGACATAGCCAGCAAGGAAGAAGTTCGATTTACATTTTTTCAAAATCTATAACTCTTCCGGGTCATCGCTTTTCACAAGCCACTTATTCCCAATATTTTTTATTTAACAATTTTGTCCAGAATACACGAGCTAATCCAGTTCTTCCTTAGTTTAGACAACTTAACTTTCTTATCTCACAATATTCATACCAAACCTTCCATACAAACTATTAAGCATCAATTTATATATTTGCTTCAAGGCCTTGTTCTCTTTGATTTCTTCGAATTCCATATCCGACCCTTTTATTTTTATAAATACTTTCTAACCAACTAATTTGTAATCTAGTATTTCATCAAGAGCGTATAGAACTTCATTGTTGTAATCCGCGGGGTCTGAATACAGAGTTTTAAAATAAATAAGTTTCTATATATATTTGTTCCCAATAAACTCCGGGGTGTTATACGCTGAGTTTTAATAAATAATTGTCTCATAGACTTGCTATATTCTATAACCAAGATGTATGGCTTATATCATTTCACAGTCAGGGAAGTAGCCGTATAAAACTCGTTGTTCGACACTGTGCGTACAAACAGCTTTATTTGACATATCACATGCTTGATTTTATGCGCAGGTCCTACACAGAGGGAAAAGTAACTTACCGTTTATCTTGACTCCCAAACAAGGTGTCTGTAAATTTTGAGGTGGTAATATTTTGCATTTAACAAAACCAACTCTCTTTTCACTTTCACGCTTCAAATATTTTATCAAGAGTTCTTCAGCAGTTCCAGTTAAATTCAAAGCATAATTTGTCAAATTATTTATATACTATGTATCACCTCCTTCTGTTACAACAGGGTTGCTTAATGGCAGATTATGCATCATCATTGATGGATATTACGATGTCAAGTCAAATGCTTTCAAACAAAACTTTGTAGAGTCAAATTTTCTCTTGTTAACAAAGCATTCAGTTCTTCCTCCTCGGAAAACGTCTCTATTATCAATATTAAAATTATTATCTATATCAATTATTAAATCATTTTCTTTTATAAAGTCTTCAACCTATAAATCAGTTATTCTAAATAATTGTTAATAACCAAATGTTTACAAATTCTTAATTAAATAATCATTCTTTATATTGTGTGCGGTCAATCTTTTTTATAACTCAACTTTATTTGAAGTCACACTCTTGCTTTGCTTTTCGTCGTTGAGAGCTAGTCCGTGGAAATAAACCCCATCGACTTCTATGGCTGCAATCTCATCATCTAACTTGACTTGTAAATCAATGTTATATTTACCAACCTTCACGTTCGTTCCAAGTACTTCAATTGTTTTATAATCTGTGCCATATATTTTATTAAAATTGTTAACATCTTATATAATCTTTTAGAACTTCTTTTCCACTTTACTTTTATTAAACTTCTTATCATACAAACTCATTTCAAACAAAGAAGGTCCGTTTGCATTTTTGTTTGAGTTTGCAAGATATAAAGCTTGTGTGGCCGAGCTAATTGTTAAATACTACAAAATACTAATACCAAAATTCTAATCAAACATTTCAGAAAACTTTATAAGGCCCTATGAGAGGATATTGACATCTTATATGCAATAGTCAATATATCTCTGGACGTAATCTTTCTCGGCGTGTTCTGCTAAGTACTGCTAGGAGACGTTTTGTAATTTGCAATTTTTAATTTTGTCAAACTAGCCTCCTTGTTAAATAAATATTTCTAATATAGTTGTTGTCATAAATTTATAATCCTGTTCCTCTTTTTCTAAGTTCATTCCAAGTTATAAATTCTCATTAAACTTTTTCAAAGGCATTGCGACTAAAAGACATGAGTCCTTAATAAATATTGTGTTAACTTTATCTGAGATACCGAGTTGTATAAGACGACCGTTTGGCATCAAAATATCGGTTTTATATTTTTATATATTCTTTTGTAAAATAAGTATATTGTCATACTTGCTTCCATTGTGCGCATAGATTTATTTGTATTCGTTACAAAACACAGGGTTCAATAACATATCAATAAACTTTTCACAACAATCAAGACCTACAATATAAAATCCCTTCTTTTAAATTCCATTGAAATTATTTGTATACATATACTATTCATCGTCAACTATTTTGTACTTTAAGTTTTCGTACTTAACGAGTTGATAACAAATGACAAAAGGCACATGTTCAGAAATATATTTTGTCTCAGTCGGTTTGAACAAAGATTCAATATCAAATGTAATGAAATTTTCATGACTACTTTTTAATTTTATTTACTGGAAAAGGTTTTTATTAGCGAACTCGCACATATGATTTTTGAAATATTTATGTTTACAATCACTGCAAGTCTCAAACTTCTTGCAAATCTTTTTATGAGCTTCTTCGCACTCGCCATTGTAATATTTGATACCGCATGCCTCACACACTTGGAGCTCACCTTTGTTTTCGTGATATTTCTAACACGCAAAACATTTCTTACAATTTCCAATACAATGTTTGCATTTGTATTTTTTATCAAACCAATTTTAGTGTTAGTAACAATAGCTATAATATTTAGAGTCAAACTTGGCGTTGATATTTCCAATGAAGGCCGTATAGCTTGTTACAACCGTGTAATGCGGCTCATTTGTTTTGTACAAAATTAGTTGGTCGGGGCTGTCTGGTAAGTTACTCATTTCCTCGTTCTGGTTGATGATAAGAACACGTTTCTAAAAATGGCTTTCGAAAGAACGGATTACTTCGCTGTCGTATGGCTCGTTTATTTATAGTTCGTTGATAAGTAATTATGTAAAGTGAAATAGATTTTAATTTTAATTGTCTTAATATTTTTATAACTTTCTCATAAAATCATTCTAGCTAAATTTATATTCCACATCACCTAATGTGATTGCTCTCATTTTGTAAACGTAAGCTAAAAACAATGCGGCGTACAAACATGCGTCGTCGTTATTGCGAACGAAATACAAAGCTTTGGAAAACTTCTTTTCAAACGCGGGATTCGAAATGTACTTCCCGCCTTGCTCTTTGAAAAACATTTGCAGTTGGATTCCTTCGTTTTGTAAAAATTGGTTGGTACTTTCCGGTTTGCCGTCTGAGTAATAATCGGGGTTGTGCATTCCGTAGTAGAAGGCTCTGCATGCGTGTTGTAATGTAGTGAACTAAACATTTGTATTATTGCCAAGTTGTATAAACATCTTCTTCTCATCGGGTTGACCTATTCTCATTTTCTTTTTAATCAAATCGTTTAATTCAGTTGTTTGTACTTTCTGTAAAGTCGTATAAAGTAAATTCTCATTTTCCGGTTAGATGAGTTATGGAACGTTAACTGTGAAATTAATAAGAGGATTCTTTTTGTTAACAAACTCAGCGCCATAAATGATTGTACTCAAACTCGTTTCGGTCTTCTGCGGTTGAGTGTAAAGTGGGGTGATAGTATAATTATCCAAAATGATTTGTTGTAATAAATCTTATTATTTAACAGAAGCTGACAATTTATTTTCATTTATATATTTGGTTCTTTCTGCTTCCAAAACTTGATCTGGAGTGTAAGTTGCAGGGTAATTTTAGGATTGAAGTATTTATGTAATTTATGTATCTATCTAACCATCTTCACTTTACGTCTCGTCAAGAACTTTGTTGTAATTATCTAGTTAATGTATTATATCTATATGTTTAGTTAGAGGTTTCAAAATCAAAAGTTGTTCGTTCGAAATGTCGTCCATATAACTTTGTATTATAGGAGAGGCTAAATGATATTCCTTGGGCAAACGTATGAAGAGCTCGTAGGCTTAGTTTATATAACGAGAAGCCAGTGTTTTGCTTTTTGCTTCTTCTGACTTCTTATTTAAATCTTAAATGAGTTTTACAATATAGTTGTAAAGTTAATCCATTACTTTAGTAATGTTAAAAAAGTTGTAATTAATTATTATTATTGATTAACTATTTTTGTATATATATTTATTTCTTTATATTTTATATTTCTTTATATTTTATATTTCTTTATATTTTATTATTTCTTTATATTTTTCTAAATCATATTTGTTAATAAAAGTTGTTGTCAAATCATATCTGTCAAATTACATCTGCCAAATTACATCTGCCAAATCAGACTCATTCCCTAACCTCCTGACTCACGTATTTGACTCCTTGACTGCCAGTTGACTCACGTATTTGATTCCTTGTTTCGTGTATCTGCCTCTGTATCTGCCTCTTACTTTGTGTATCTGCCCCGACCAAATCTCAGTTGAATTTCAAATATCAGTTGACTCGAATTTTATATTGTTAATAACGAGGTTTTATACACTTTTGGTTTTTAATTATTTTTATACTTTAATTTGAAAAAAGATTTGGTTTTAAAATAATATTTTATAACTTTTTTATTTGTATACAAAATGGACGCACAATTTGTTAAAAATTTTGCTGTGTTCGTCAATAAATTACCAAACAATTGTATAAAATTCGAACGAGATTCTTATAATTTCATTACACGTTTTGAAAATTATTTATTAGATCCAGAGACATGTGATATGTATGTAGACAAAACACATAAATTTAGAAAATTAAAGAGACGAGTAATATATAACCAAGAATTTTATATGTTGCGTGATGTAAATAAATAAGAAATTAGAATTTATATTTGGTGTTTGAAAAAATTTCATTCAACTAAATGATAATAACTTTTATTTTTTAAACAACAACCAACCCAACAACTAGTTCCGTCATTCTTGATTTCAACCACCAGGTAAATAACAGGAATTAAGGGAAAGAAAACATAAAGAAAAATAATTACAACCAACAACTTACCCAATCAACAACAATTTCCACATTTGTTTTTGCTAGTAGAATATACAGGGGGTTAAAATAACAATATAGGAATCCACTTTTGAAAATTTCGGGCAAACAAAGTTACTGTTTATTAATTATTATTTATTATTTTCCGTACTACCTTTTTCTAACAATAACTTAAAGAAAACAAATATAATAACATTTGAGCTCATAGTTTATATCGCGAAGCAAACTTTTAACTACAAACCGTTCGGGATTAAAGTATTTGTATATAAACAGAAGATAGACTGTTTTGACTTACAAATATTTGTGAAAAACTCTTAATAAACAGTAACTTTTTTTGAACAGAATTTTCAAAAGTGGATTCCTATATTTGATTTTAACCCCCTGTATATTCTACTAACTGCGGATGTCCGTCATAAAAATATTTCAACTCGGTTTTGAGAACCTGTTTAGGATGCCCGTCGGGGCTATCTCCGGATGGAACCCAGTCTTTTTGTGTTTGTTCATCCAAGTACTACTTCGACCTGGAATATCAATCCTGCCTACTTTGCCCAAAAGACTCGCTAACGACGCCGTACTCGAACGTTTGCAACTGCAAGAAAGACAAGGCGTACGTGAGGATGGTGAAAGGCGACGAGAAGTGCGAGGGCTGCGGCGGCGGCGCCAAGAGCAGCACCTTCGACAGCCAGTCCTGTTCGTGCGACGACAACAAGAAGGAAAACACGCGCTTCGACGAGCTCCAGAACAAGTGCGTGCCGTGCGGAACCGCCTTCCTGACAGCCATGACCTACAAAGACAGGTCCGTGTGCATCTGCAAGGTAATCGGAGAAGTAAACATCAACAACCAGAGCTGCCAGACCTGCCCGAGTAACTCCGTCAACAAGAACCCGGGCGTTAATAACGTGGACGGCTGCCAGTGCATTAATTCATCTTATTTCTGGTCGGCCTAGAACAACACCTGCACTCTCTGCCCGTTTGGGGTTTCCAATTCCGACAACCAGTGCGTCTGCCCGAGGTATTCCCAGCTGAATACTAAAAACGATGGGTGTATTTGCTACGGAAACTTCATCTTCGACGGCCACAGCTGCGTCGAGTCCAATAACTGCTCGTCTCAGTCTTACCAGACGGTAGATCAAAATGGCCTCCCTACTTGTATTTCATGTCCATCAGGATCCACAGCTTACAATATCAGCAAGACCTGTATTTGTAGCGGAAATTTCTTCTATCAAAAATCCAATAACGCCTGTGTTTCGTGCCCAGCTAACTCCCAGGTATCCAACAACGTCTGTTCTTGTTCTGGAGAATCTTATTAGATTTCCGTCTCAAACGGAGTTCCAAGCTGTTTCTTATGCCCATCTGGATCAAATGCTAATAATAGCAGTAAAACCTGCGAATGCGATGGGAACTCCGTTTATGATTAAATTAAGAATATTTGTAACGAATGCCCAGAAAACTCTCTAGTATCCAACAACATTTGTTCTTGTTCCTAATAGTCTTACCAACAACCAACCCAAGACGGCTCCGTATCCTGCTATTTGTGTCCATCTGGATCAAAAGCCAACCAAGTCAGCAAAACCTGCGATTGCGATGGGAACTTCTTCTACCAAGAATCCTCTAAGTCCTGCGTAGAATGTCCAGTGAACTCTCAGGTATCTGGAAACATCTGCGTTTGTTCAATATAGTCATATCAAATAGAAGCTCAAAACGGTATTGGCTGCTTCTTGTGCCCGTTTGGCTCCGCACCTAACCAGGTCAACCAAACCTGCGATTGTTCTGGGAATTCATTTTATGACGTATAATCCAACAGCTGCATAATGTGCCCGACCAACTCTCAAGTCTCTAACAACGTTTGTTCATGTTCTGGGGAATCTTATCAAGTTTCTATCTCAAACGGCCTTCCGACCTGTTTTTAGTGCCCAGCTGGATCTAAAGCCAACTAAATTAACCAAACCTGCGATTGTGATGGAAATTCCATTTACGATTTGTAATCCAATTCTTGCACCTCCTGCCCAGATAACTCCATTTCAGTTTTAAACACCTGCGTTTGTTCAGAATTATCTTATCAAGCCAGCGACTTATCTTGTGTCTTGTGCCCATCCGGATCTAACGTTGATTAAATTAATTAGACATGTATTTGCAGTGGAAATAAATTCTATCAGAAATCTAACAACAGCTGTGTTTAATGTCCAGCCAACTCCCAGGTATCAAACAATATTTGTTCATGTTCTGGAGAATCTTATCAGGTTTCCGTCTCAAACGGAGTTCCAACCTGTTTCTCGTGCCCATCAGGTTCTAAGGCCAACTAGATCAACCAGAGCTGCGATTGCGATGGAAACTCCGTTTACGATTCAAACGCTAACATCTGCGTCGAATGCCCAGATAGCTTTATTTCCCAAAACAACTCTTGCGTTTGCTCGGAAGTGTCCTATCTGCAGGTTAATCAAGACGGCTCCGAATCTTGCATCGAATGCCCGGCCAACTCTCAAGTGTCCAATAACATCTGTTCTTGCGTTGAAGGCTCTTACCAGGTTTCTGTTCAAAACGGCCTTCCAACGTGCCAGTTGTGCCCAGAAAACTCCGTGGCTGTCGTTAACGCGTGCGAGTGCTCAGAATCATCCTACCAGCAACCGACCCAAGACGGGACTCTGAAATGCTTCCTGTGCCCAGCGGGCTCCAAGGCCAACGCTGTCACCTAGACCTGCGACTGCAACGCTAACTCGGTCTACGACCCATCATCCAATTCGTGCACTTGCGTTGAGCAGTCCTATTTGCAGTTAAGCTAGGACGGCTCTTTATCCTGCGTTTTGTGCCCAGCTGGGTCGAAGCCTGCCGGCCAAACTTGCCAGTGCGACGGAAATTCCATTTTCTTCGAGTCCGCCTGCGTTGAGTGTTTAGATAACTCGCTGGCCATCGGCAACAAATGCGAGTGTTCTGGAGACTCTTATCAAGCATCCATCTAAAACGGCCTTCCGATCTGTATCTTGTGCCCATAAGATTCTAAAGCCAACTAGATTACAAATACTTGCGATTGCTCTGGAAGCTCCGTTTACGACTCATCTTCTAGTTCTTGCGTCGCTTGCCCAGATAACTCAATTTCAGAAAATAACATCTGTGTTTGTTCCTCGTCTTCCTACCAGCTGAATACCGATGATAATTCTCTTGTCTGTTTCTCGTGCCCGTAAGATTCAACGCCAAACCAGCTAAGCCAAACCTGCGACTGCCCAACGAACTCAATCTACACCAAGTAATCCAATTCCTGCATCCAATGCCTCCCCAACTCCATTTCGGTCAACAACGTCTGCGTTTGTTCCGACTCTTCCTATCAAGACAGCGACTTATCTTGCGTCCTGTGTCCATCCGAGTCCACTGTTAACTAAAAAGATAAAACCTGTGTTTGCAGCGAAAATTCGTTCTACGACAGATCCTCAAACTCCTGTGTTCAATGTCCCGAAAACTCCGTTTCAATCAATAACAAATGCGTTTGCTCAGGTCTCGCTCATTTAGTCTCAACATAAAACGACCCCGTTTGCATTATCTGTGAAAATACCATTTTCGATCCTGCTCAAAATATGTGTGTTCAATGCCCGGCCGGAACAACTTTTAAAAACGATTCTTGTGTTTGTTCGGACGTTCTTCAGGTCTATAATGGAAGAGAGTGCGTTTTCTGTCCCGAGAACGCGCGTATACAGAACAATTAGTGCGTTTGCGATCAAAACCAGCGCTTTGATTTAATTAATAATTTGTGCACGTTCTGCGAAAACGGATTTTATATGTTCAAAACAACTTGTGTGGTTAAGTGCCCAGCGGGATACATTGCTTATTTAAATATATGCTAACAAGTGAACAAATCAACTGTTTGGATCTACGCGGTCGTATTCGCACTTCTAACACTTATAGTTACAACCGTAATTATAACTATTTTGATTAAAAAGAGACTTAACAAGAGAACACTAAAGAAAACAAACAAAAACGGAGACACCATGTACTACGCACGCAGATTACACCAAAACAAGAACAAATCCTCCTCATCATCATCACTGGCTAACTCATCATCCAAAGTAGTTTTAGGATCTGAATCAAACGGATCACAGAAAAAACGAAAGGTGATCAGACCTCTTGATAAACAACAAAACGTTAAAAGACCCGCTCAAAGACCCGTCGTCAAAATGAACGATGGAATAAGCAGTTCCAACAGTAGCGGAAGCTTTCCAACTTAATACGTTTGAAATAGTTGAAATGTGAGTTATTTTATAATTCAAATCATTTAATTGGTATTATGTTCATTTGAACATAGATATTTATGCATCAGAATAATTATGAAGTGGAGTGGCTTTATATTTCATATTTTCTCAATACAAAAATATATTGTGTTAACGCTCCAATTACTGTAGCTACTGTGTCCGTTATTGAAAAACAAAATACTCACATTAAATTAAAGTAGGTAAACAATTAAAATAAAGTAAACTATTTAATACTTTGATATATAAATAAAAGTTATTTGAAAAGTAGTGTATCGTAGTGACTTATAGTAAGACTGAAAGACAATAAGCACGCAAATAAAAATAAAAGAAGATTTTGATAATTATTAACGGATAAGAATATTGATTCAAACTATGGCTCATAAGCCATTTTTATTTGATATAAAAAATGAATGATTTATTTAACTGTTATCTGAAGTTATCAACATTATATTGATGGTTATATTATATTATATAATAGTCCTATTGTATTTTGGAAAGCATAACTTAATGTATACAATTTAGACAAATGTTTAAACAGTTTAACCTATATTTAGACATGTGTAAACAGTAATGATTAAACAGCAATAATAAAAGTATTTACGAAAATTATTTCGTTACAATCTATTGTTTAATTTGTATAAATTTAGAATTAGAATTTTACAATTTTATTATATCATAAATTTCATAACTAATTAATAAAAATGTTTAAATAAGTTTAAACAAAGTTTAAACGACTGTTTACGCAGTTTACACAGTCTTAGAGTAAAAACGATATTGACTTGAAACTAGAATTTAACTTTGTTTATCTCCACCTCTCAGAAAAATGTTTGTACTTATTAATGTATACTTATAAGGTTAAAACGAATGCCCAGCCGGTTTCGAATTCAAAGGAAACAAGTGCGAGTGCGCCAAGAAACTCAGCTCCGACGGCCTCCAGTGCATCCCGAAGTGCGCGGACGTCGGCGAGGCCCTCAACGAGAGGGGAATCCCAAACTCCTGCTACAAATGCACAGATAAAATCACCAGAGAAGACGACTCCTACTGCAGCCTGACGGTCTCGTGTGGAGCCAACGCGAAGCCGGACTTAAACACCGGATATTCCACTTGTACCTGCAACGACTCGAGCCTGGTCCTCAACTAGGACAAGAAGAGCTGCTCGTGCCCTCCAACGACCTACTTCAACGCCTTCGAGAGAACATGCCTTTCGTGCCCGAGCGGAACCTCTCCAGACCCGCTCCAGACCTTTTGCGTCTGTTCTTCGATATAATATTTTGAAGTCAAGTCCAAAACCTGCCAGCTCTGCCCGAAGAACTCCTTCACCTCGTCCTCCTCGAACGTTTGCAATTGCATGAAGTTCAAGCAGTACATCCGAGAAGAGCAGTGCAAAGACTGCGGCGGCGGCTCCACTGGCAGCAGCGCCGACGGCCTCTCCTGCCTGTGCGACGACAACAAGAAGATAAGCGCCTACTTCGACGAGCTCCAAACCAAGTGCGTGCCGTGCGGGAACCCCTTCCAGACGGCCATGGTGATCAAGGACAGGTCCGTCTGCATCTGCCCTATTCTTGGCCAGGTCAACATCAACAACGAGAGCTGCCAGCTGTGTCCCGCCACCGCCGTCAACAAGAACCCGGGTGTTCAAAACGTGGATGGCTGTCAGTGCATCAATTCTTCCTATTTCTGGTCGGCCATGAATAACACCTGCACCCTCTGTCCCTTCGGAGTTTCCAATTCCGAAAACAGGTGCGTCTGCCCGCCGAACTCCCAAATCGACAACCTGAACAACAGCTGCCTCTGCTACGGAAACAGCTTCTTCGACGGCCACAGCTGCGTCGAGTGCCCGAAGGACTCCAACGTAATCGATAACGTCTGCAGGTTCAACTCCAGCGCGAACCCCTACCACCTACAGGCGGAGTGCCCCAGAAAGTCCACCCCGAACGCCGGAAACACGACCTGCGTGTGCGACGGCAACTTTTTCTACACGCGGTCCAACAACACCTGCACCGAGTGCCCGTTTAGCTCCTCGATCGCCAACAACGTCTGCGAGATCAACCAGTACGCGGGCAAGGAGCTCCTCCCGTCCTGCGGGGTCCACGCCATGCCGGACAAGGCCAGCGGCAACGTGACCTGCGTCTGCAACGACTCCTCGCTGGTATTGCTGAGCGACGGAATCAACTGCGGGTGTCCATCATAAAAATATTTCAACCCAGTTTTGAGAACCTGCTTGGGATGCCCGTCGGGACTATCTCCGGATGGAACCCAGTCTTTTTGTGTTTGTTCCTCCAAGTACTACTTCGACCTGGAATACCAATCCTGTTATCTTTGCCCGAAAGACTCGCTAACGACGCCGTACTCGAACGTTTGCAACTGCAAGAAAGACAAGGCGTACGTGAGGATGGTGAAAGGCGACGAGAAGTGCGAGAGCTGCGGCGGCGGCGCCAAGAGCAGCACCTTCGACAGCCAGTCCTGTTCGTGCGACGACAACAAGAAGGAAAACACGCGCTTCGACGAGCTCCAGAACAAGTGCGTGCCGTGCGGAACCGCCTTCCTGACGGCCATGACCTACAAGGACAGGTCCGTGTGCATCTGCAGGGTAATCGGAGAAGTGAACATCAACAACCAGAGCTGCCAGAGCTGCCCGAGTAACTCCGTCAACAAGAACCCAGG
This sequence comes from Hexamita inflata, assembly GCA_963988835.1. Taxonomy (NCBI): domain Eukaryota; phylum Fornicata; order Diplomonadida; family Hexamitidae; genus Hexamita; species Hexamita inflata. Next base: position 66,399 of record CAXDID010000466.1, on the reverse strand, counting down.
CGTTAATAACGTGGACGGCTGCCAGTGCATCAATTCTTCTTTCTTCTGGTCGGCCTAGAACAACACCTGCACTCTCTGCCCGTTTGGGGTTTCCAATTCCGACAACCAGTGCGTCTGCCCGAGGTATTCCCAGCTGAACACTAAAAACGATGGGTGCATCTGCTACGGAAACTTCATCTTCGACGGCCACAGCTGCGTCGAGTCCAATAACTGCTCGTCCCAGTCCTACCAGACAACCGACCAAAACGGTCTTCCAACCTGTTTTCCGTGCCCATCAGGTTCTAAGGCCAACTAAATCAACCAGAGCTGTCATTGCGATGGAAACTCCGTTTACGATTCAAACGCTAACATCTGCGTCGAATGCCCAGATAGCTTTATTTCCCAAAACAACTCTTGCGTTTGCTCGGAAGTGTCCTATCTGCAGGTTAATCAAGACGGCTCCGAATCTTGCGTCGAATGCCCGGCCAACTCTCAAGTGTCCAATAACATCTGTTCTTGCGTTGAAGGCTCTTACCAGGTTTCTGTTCAAAACGGCCTTCCAACGTGCCAGTTATGCCCAGAAAACTCCGTGGCTGTCGATAACGCGTGCGAGTGTTCAGAATCATCCTACCAGCAACCGACCTAAGACGGGACTCTGAAATGCTTCCTGTGCCCAGCGGGCTCCAAGGCTGACGCTATCGCCTAGACCTGCGACTGCTACGCTAACTCGGTCTACGACTCATCATCCAATTCGTGCACTTGCGTGGAGCAGTCCTATTAGCAGTTAAGCTAGGACGGCTCTTTATCCTGCGTTTTGTGCCCAGCTGGGTCGAAGCCTGCCGGCCAAACTTGCCAGTGCGACGGAAATTCCATTTTCTTCGAGTCCGCCTGCGTTAAGTGTTTAGATAACTCGCTGGCCATCGGCAACAAATGCGAGTGCTCTGGATAGTCTTATCAAGCATCCATCTAAAACGGCCTTCCGATTTGTTTCTTGTGCCCATAAGGTTCTAAAGCCAACTAGATTACAAATACCTGCGATTGCTCTGGAAACTCCGTTTACGACTCATCTTCTAGTTCTTGCGTCGCTTGCCCAGATAACTCAATTTCAAAAAATAACATCTGTGTTTGTTCCTCGTCTTCCTACCAGCTGAATTCCGACGATAATTCTCTTGTCTGTTTCTCGTGCCCGTAAGATTCAACGCCAAACCAGTAATATTAAACCTGCGACTGCCCAACGAACTCAATCTACACCAAGTAATCCAATTCCTGCATCCAATGCCTCCCCAACTCCATTTCGGTCAACAACGTCTGCGTTTGTTCCGACTCTTCCTATCAAGACAGCGACTTATCTTGCGTCCTGTGCCCATCTGAGTCCACTGTTAACTAAAAAGATAAAACCTGCGTTTGCAGCGAGAATTCGTTCTACGACAGATCCTCAAACACCTGCGTTCAATGTCCCGAGAACTCGATTTAAGTAAATAACAAATGCGTTTGCTCCGGTCTCGCTCATTTAATCTCAACATAAAACGACCTCCCCGTTTGCATTATCTGTGAAAACACCCCTTTCAACGAACAAACTCAACAATGCGCCTGTGATTTATCATCAATTTGGTTCGGAAACGAGTGCGTTCAGTGCCCAGAAAACTTTGTTCCAAGCGAAGAAAGGAATAATTGCGTTGAATGCCCAGCGGGAACGGCTGCTGTTAACGGGGTTTGCTCTTGTAATAATGGTGTGTTTAACGGGGTTGAGTGTGTTAAATGCCCTCAGGAATCACATATTGAGCAGAATAAGTGTGTTTGTGATAATGTAATGCTGCACGTTGAAAACGGAGAGTGCGTGCTGTGTGGCGAAGGGCAATTCGAGTTCAGAGGCGAGTGTGTGAACAAGTGCCCAGCCGGATTCATCATTTACGAAAACACGTGCCAGCAAATTAATCAGAAATCAACAACCTGGATCTACGCGGTCATCTTCATCGCACTATTTGCTCTTATAATTACAGCCACCATAGTAGCTTTACTAATCAAGAGGAGAATGCAAAAGAAAACGACCAAGAAAACCAACACGGCAGGAAAAGAAACGATGTACTACGCTCGCCGCCTGCACCAAGACAAAAGCAAGTCCTCGTCTTCGTCGCTGATTAAATCTGCATCACAAGTTTCTCTCGAGAAATCGGACTCGAACAGCTCGCTGAGAAAGAAAATGAGCACCAAACCACTTCAAGCACAATACAAAGTGATAAGACCCGTTAAAAGATCTATCATCAAAATGCTTGACGGAACAGACAGCTCCAACAGCAGCATGGCAAGCTACACATCAAGCCACGCCGATAGAAACAGCTTGAAGGCAAGCGGAAGTTCGCAGTGAGCTTGAATTTTAATTTTTCTTTAACAAAAACATAGGTTGTACAAGTTCTTTCTATATCTTGGATCATAAATCCACTCCAATTCATTTAGAATCTTACGCCAATGCTCTTGGTTCTAACTGAAAACTAACGCACACCTTGAAGTGTCCCAAAAGGGGGGTGAAAGTGTTCTGAATGCACATCGCCCCACTAAACTGGATCGTTCTTCCAAATAAGTCAAAATTTTGCTGAGTTTCAGCTTTGATCGTCAAAACAACCAGAAAGTGGAACATCCATCGCCAAAATCACTTTCGATATGATGTCCAGTTGCAAAGCGTGTCTTAACAAAGATGTCGTTTTACTACTATTAGTTCAACAGTGAGTTGTGTCATCATTCGTATTTATATCTAGCATCACTCGGAGTTGAGCTTCGCGGCGAACTTGAGGCACTCTCTGTAAATCCCGAGCGGCACCTGGACGCCCGTGAAGCCCTCAAACTCTTCTTGCAGGTCTACTACAGGCCAGCCCGCCGGAAGCCCGTTTCCGATCTTCTGGAACATCTTCTCTGGGTATACGTCCTTGTACCGCTCTGCGAAGCCGATGGCCTCTTCCTCGGACTCTTCTCTCTCCGGCGCGTTCTTGCGGACGGACTGCAGGTAGCCCACGAGCCCGGGCAGCTCTTCCTTGGACACGAGCTGGTGCAGCAGCTTCGCCTGGGCCTTTGTGTACTTGACCACCACCAGCTCTATCACCGACGGCTGCGACTGGAACGACAGTCTGAGTTCCTCCGAGGTGGTCAGAAAGGCGCCCTGGTACCCGTGGACTCCCTGGAACTCGTTTTTGAAGGCCACCTGGAAGAACTGGCTCTGGATGTAGCCGGCCTTCGTTTTCTCCTGCAGCGCCAGCTTCAGGGCTACGAGCGAGGAGAAGTCGGCGCGCGACAGATGCACGGTGTACTCTGCCGACGGACGGTACTGCGGAGAGTCCACCGACGACGACGCCGGGATGTAGAAGGTCTGGATGCGAGTCAGAAAAGTGTCCATTGGAGTGGATCAGCGGTATTAATATTCATGTAACCGTATGACAACGCTCCAAAATCTAATGGAAACGGCAGAACAGAAGACCTTCTTCACCGACATGAACGACAGCGCCTCCAGAGCCATCTAGGAACAGGGCTACCAGCAGGCTACTGTCGAGAAGGCGGACCTGGTCTGGCTCTCAACCGAGGCCTTCCCGAAGTACCTGATCGACAACTTCAACCGATTCGCGGTCGACAAGAGCTTTCGCGTGAACCACGTCGGAAACAGCTACGAGCTCACTCGGAAGGACCTGCTGGCCCGGAACATCCAGAAGGCCCAGCGCTACCTCCAGAAATCTAAATCGGCCTTGAACTTCGACTTCATCCCGAAGACCTTCGTGCTGCCGCAGGACCAGAGCCTGGTGTTGTCTCACTTCGGCGAGTCGGACCAGCTCATCGTGAAGCCGTGCGGCTACGCCCAGGGCCGCGGGATCTTCGTCTGTTCCGTGCAGCAGCTGAAGGCCTGGCTGCAGGCGGACTACAAGCAGATCCAGGCGGAGAACGAGCCGGGGTCGTACCACGCGATCTATTTGGTCTAGTAGTACGTGGTTAACCCGCTATTGTTGTATAATCGCAAGTTTGACCTCAGAATATACGTGCTCCTAACTCCTTCCGCGTTGTACGTGTCCCACTTCTCCTTCGGCAGGTTCTGCAGGTTAGACTTCGATTTATCCAACGAGGACGAGCAAGCCCATTTAACTAACGCATGCATAAACCACTTGAAGCTGAACACGGTTAACATCAAATCGGCTCTATCCTCCATGTACTCAAAAACACAGATATAGAATCTATCTCACGATATAATCGAGTTGATAGTGCACACAGTATCCGCCTCTCTTTTCGAGCTCAACTTTAAGCCGCAAATGTTCGAGCTGTTCGGCTTCGACGTTTTGATCACTGATAAACTCCAGCCAGTTCTCATGGAAGTCAATTCCTCGCCCAGTTTGCAATTTGACTATTCTAATTAAAAAATGAATAGAACACAAATAAATCACACTTATATATGTATTATAAATCTATATATCACACTTATTTAAAACTATATTTTTAATTTTGTTATAAATATGAATTAACAAACTATTATCGAGCTTATATTGAAAGTTATATATCATTTTCTATTTTTGTATCTACTTTATAATTTTGAATCCATTACAAATTACAATTTCTATAAACTATATACTAATTCTTAGATAAAAATATTGATTATATTATTATTAACATAAATATAGAATCAAAAATCGTCTAATTCCACCTCCCAGAAAAATGTTCAGCATATTCAATGTTTACGTACTAACTAAAAACGAATGCCAAGCCGGTTTCGAATTCAAAGGAAACAAGTGCGAGTGCGCCAAGAAACTCAGCTCCGACGGCCTCCAGTGCATCCCGAAGTGCGCGGACGTCGGCGAGGCCCTCAACGAGAGGGGAATCCCAAACTCCTGCTACAAATGCCCAGATAAGATCACCAGAGAAGACGACTCCTACTGCAGCCTGACCGTCTCGTGTGGAGCCAACGCGAAGCCGGACTCAAACACCGGATATTCCACTTGTACCTGCAACGACTCGAGCCTGGTCCTCAACCAGGACAAGAAGAGCTGCTCGTGCCCTCCGAAGACCTACTTCAACGCCTTCGAGAGAACATGCCTTTCGTGCCCGAGCGGAACCTCTCCTGACCCGCTCCAGACCTTTTGTGTCTGTTCTTCGATTTAATATTTTGAAGTTAAGTCCAAAACCTGCCAGCTCTGCCCGAAGAACTCCTTCACCTCGTCCTCCTCGAACGTTTGCAATTGCATGAAGTTCAAGCAGTACATCCGAGAAGAGCAGTGCAAAGACTGCGGCGGCGGCTCCACTGGCAGCAGCGCCGACGGCCTCTCCTGCCTGTGCGACGACAACAAGAAGATAAGCGCCTACTTCGACGAGCTCCAAACCAAGTGTATTCCGTGCGGATATCCCTTCCAGACGGCCATGGTGATCAAGGACAGGTCCGTCTGCATCTGCCCTATTCTTGGCCAGGTCAACATCAACAACGAGAGCTGCCAGTCCTGTCCCGCCACCGCCGTCAACAAGAACCCGGGCGTTCAAAACGTGGATGGCTGTCAGTGCATCAATTCTTCCTATTTCTGGTCGGCCATGAATAATACCTGCACTCTCTGTCCCTTCGGAGTTTCCAATTCCGAAAACAGGTGCGTCTGCCCGCCGAACTCCCAGATCGACAACCTGAACAACAGCTGCCTCTGCTACGGAAACAGCTTCTTCGACGGCCACAGCTGCGTCGAGTGCCCGAAGGACTCCAACGTAATCGATAACGTCTGCAGGTTCAACTCCAGCGCGAACCCCTACCACCTACAGGCGGAGTGCCCCAGAAAGTCCACCCCGAACGCCGGAAACACGACCTGCGTGTGCGACGGCAACTTTTTCTACACGCGGTCCAACAACACCTGCACCGAGTGCCCGTTTAGCTCCTCGATCGCCAACAACGTCTGCGAGATCAACCAGTACGCGGGCAAGGAGCTCCTCCCGTCCTGCGGGGTCCACGCCATGCCGGACAAGGCCAGCGGCAACGTGACCTGCGTCTGCAACGACTCCTCGCTGGTATTGCTGAGCGACGGAATCAACTGCGGGTGTCCATCATAAAAATATTTCAACCCAGTTTTGAGAACCTGCTTACAATGCCCGTCGGGACTATCTCCGGATGGAACCCAGTCTTTTTGCGTTTGTTCCTCCAAGTACTACTTCGACCTGGAATACCAATCCTGTTATCTTTGCCCGAAAGACTCGTTAACGACGCCGTACTCGAACGTTTGCAACTGCAAGAAAGACAAGGCGTACGTGAGGATGGTGAAAGGCGACGAGAAGTGCGAGAGCTGCGGCGGCGGCGCCAAGAGCAGCACCTTCGACAGCCAGTCCTGTTCGTGCGACGACAACAAGAAGGAAAACACGCGCTTCGACGAGCTCCAGAACAAGTGCGTGCCGTGCGGAACCGCCTTCCTGACGGCCATGACCTACAAGGACAGGTCCGTGTGCATCTGCAGGGTAATCGGAGAAGTGAACATCAACAACCAGAGCTGCCAGAGCTGCCCGAGTAACTCCGTCAACAAGAACCCAGGCGTTAATAACGTGGACGGCTGCCAGTGCATCAATTCTTCTTTCTTCTGGTCGGCCTAGAACAACACCTGCACTCTCTGCCCGTTTGGGGTTTCCAATTCCGACAACCAGTGCGTCTGCCCGAGGTATTCCCAGCTGAACACTAAAAACGATGGGTGTATTTGCTACGGAAACTTCATCTTCGACGGCCACAGCTGCGTAGAATGTCCAGTGAACTCTCAGGTATCTGGAAACATCTGCGTTTGTTCAATATAGTCATATCAAATATAATCTCAAAACGGTATTGGCTGTTTCTTGTGCCCATCTGGATCTACACCAAACTAGATCAACCAAACCTGCGATTGTTCTGGGAATTCATTTTATGACGCATAATCCAACAGCTGTATAGCGTGCCCGACCAACTCTCAAGTCTCCAATAACGTTTGTTATTGTTCTGGATAGTCTTATCAAGTTTCTATATTAAACGGCCTTCCGACCTGTTTTTTGTGCCCATAAGATTCTAAAGCCAACTAAATTAACCAGACCTGTGATTGTGATGTAAATAAAATTTACGATTTGTAATTTAATTCTTGCACCTCCTGCCCAGATAACTCCATTTCAGTTTTAAACACCTGCGTTTGTTCAGAATTATCTTATCAAGCCAGCGACTTATCTTGTGTCTTGTGCCCATCCGGGTCTAACGTTGATTAAATTAATTAGACATGTATTTGTAGCGGAAACTTCTTCTATCAGAAATCTAACAACAGCTGTGTTTCGTGCCCAGCTAACTCCCAGGTATCAAACAATATTTGTTCATGTTCTGGAGAATCTTATCAGGTTTCCGTCTCAAACGGAGTTCCAAGCTGTTTCTTATGCTCATCTGGATCAAAAGCTAATAATAGCAGCAAGACCTGCGATTGCGATGGAAACTCCGTTTACGATTCAAACACTAACATCTGCGTCGAATGCCCAGATAGCTTTATTTCCCAAAACAACTCTTGCGTTTGCTCGGAAGTGTCCTATCTGCAGGTTAATCAAGACGGCTCCGAATCTTGCGTTGAATGCCCGGTCAACTCTCAAGTGTCCAATAACATCTGTTCTTGCGTTGAAGGCTCTTACCAGGTTTCTGTTCAAAACGGCCTTCCAACGTGCCAGTTATGCCCAGAAAACTCCGTGGCTGTCGATAACGCGTGCGAGTGCTCAGAATAATCCTACCAGCAACCGACCTAAGACGGGACTCTGAAATGCTTCCTGTGCCCAGCGGGCTCCAAGGCTGACGCTATCGCCTAGACCTGCGACTGCTACGCTAACTTGGTCTACGACCCATCATCCAATTCGTGCACTTGCGTTGAGCAGTCCTATTTGCAGTTAAGCTAGGACGGCTCTTTATCCTGCGTTTTGTGCCCAGCTGGGTCGAAGCCCATCGGCCAAACTTGCCAGTGCGACGGAAATTCCATTTTCTTCGAGTCCGCCTGCGTTAAGTGTTTAGATAACTCGCTGGCCATCGGCAACAAATGCGAGTGCTCTGGATAGTCTTATCAAGCATCCATCTAAAACGGCCTTCCGATTTGTATCTTGTGCCCGTAAGATTCTAAAGCCAACTAGATTACAAATACCTGCGATTGTTCTGGAAACTCCGTTTACGACTCATCTTCTAGTTCTTGCGTCGCTTGCCCAGATAACTCAATTTCAAAAAATAACATCTGTGTTTGTTCCTCGTCTTCCTACCAGCTGAATACCGATGATAATTCTCTTGTTTGTTTCTCGTGCCCGTAAGACTCAACGCCAAACCAGCTAAGCCAAACCTGCGACTGCCCAGCGAACTCAATCTATTCCAAGTAATCCAATTCCTGCACCAAATGCCCAGTTAACTCTCAGGCGGTGGATAATGTTTGTTAGTGCTCTGCAACGAATTCTTACGAGGTATCACGCTTAAATGGCATTCCTAATTGTTTCTTGTGTCCAACTGGATCCAAGGCTAACAATTGCAATAAGACCTGTGACTGTTTGGGGAACAGTATTTATCGATCATCCACCAATACATGCAATGAGTGTTATTCTCGCAGAATAAGTTATCATCGGCATATCAATTAGTAAGAGAATGATATAGTTTGATAAACAAAAATACGTGTTTCTTACATGAGTGAATACTATATTAATTGAACAACAAAAAGGTTTATGTAAAGTTATGGTTAGTGAGGATTCACTTTGAGAGGTTTATTTTATGTTATTAATTTTGTTGAAACGAAATAATGTTATTTTGTGGACTAATATTTTGTGGATTAATACTACATAACCTTGCTTGTAAGGGAGTAACCATTTGCTTATAAGGGAGTAACCATTTTCATCTCCCTTATAAGCAAAAATGTATCCAAAATGTATCTTTGGAAAATGTCGAATTTGAATGATTTGTGGTCAAAAAACGTGGTTAAAAACTATGTTATTTGTCACTTGCTTATAAGGGAGTTTTGCATTACGGAACTCCCTTATAAGTTGACCTACACCCTTATAAGCGAAATAAAGTGGTGGAGTGGCTCGGCAATGACATTACATTATATTGATTTTAATACATAAATGTACATTTTAAGACATTAAACTCACAAATTTTTTGACCATGATTATATAAAATGATTCACTTAACTGTAACCTTATCATCAGTACTAAGGCTCAATTTAATCATTCCATCTTCATCTCATAAATCATGGCAATCCAAACTTAGTTACACAATAACGTTACCACAAACTAATCTCAATAACATACCTCATCTTCTAGGATTGTCACTCTGAATAGCCTCCTCAGACAACCTAAGTTAGTTCGGCACTTGAACTAACATTATTGACCTCGGAAGTTATCTTTATAACTATCTTTGGGATGACTGGTATGAATCTTGGGACTAGCGTATCAGCGGCAACGCGTAGTGCTTCTAAGTTTAGAGCGGGGAACAATGTCATAACTCTTTAATCAGTTTCTTCCTGTCCAGGTTCATTTACTCTTGAAAGTGAAACCTGCAATATATTAACTGCATAAAATCTGTGTTTGTGTTTTGTCAATTGATAGTTCCAGCAAATAATCAATTATCTTTAAGATGTAACGTATCAAGGGTGTACCTAATGTTTTGATTGAAAGCAGGTTTATCAAAGAAAGTACTTATATGTACTTATTATTGCTATTATTGATTTCTTCCTGTATTACAGGGAGTGAAAGCAGGATTTCGTTCTAATTTATTTAAAAATTGACTTATTCTCTTCTTTCAGTACTATGTGGGGCTGATACCACCTATGGTATCAACAGTTTTTTGACCATGATTATATATAAACCGGTTCAATTAATATACAAACTACTAAAGATTGAAAAAATATTTCTGTTAGTGGTAGAGAAAAGATTTGAACTTGAAGTCGTCGTAAATCCACTCCAATTCATTTAGAATCTTACGCCAATGCTCTTGGTTCTAACTGAAAACTAACGCACACCTTGAAGTGTCCCAAAAGGGGGGTGAAAGTGTTCTGAATGCACATCGCCCCACTAAACTGGATCGTTCTTCCAAATAAGTCAAAATTTTGCTGAGTTTCAGCTTTGATCGTCAAAACAACCAGAAAGTGGAACATCCATCGCCAAAATCACTTTCGATATGATGTCCAGTTGCAAAGCGTGTCTTAACAAAGATGTCGTTTTACTACTATTAGTTCAACAGTGAGTTGTGTCATCATTCGTATTTATATCTAGCATCACTCGGAGTTGAGCTTCGCGGCGAACTTGAGGCACTCTCTGTAAATCCCGAGCGGCACCTGGACGCCCGTGAAGCCCTCGAACTCTTCTTGCAGGTCTACTACAGGCCAGCCCGCCGGAAGCCCGTTTCCGATCTTCTGGAACATCTTCTCTGGGTATACGTCCTTGTACCGCTCTGCGAAGCCGATGGCCTCTTCCTCGGACTCTTCTCTCTCCGGCGCGTTCTTGCGGACGGACTGCAGGTAGCCCACGAGCCCGGGCAGCTCTTCCTTGGACACGAGCTGGTGCAGCAGCTTCGCCTGGGCCTTTGTGTACTTGACCACCACCAGCTCTATCACCGACGGCTGCGACTGGAACGACAGTCTGAGTTCCTCCGAGGTGGTCAGAAAGGCGCCCTGGTACCCGTGGACTCCCTGGAACTCGTTTTTGAAGGCCACCTGGAAGAACTGGCTCTGGATGTAGCCGGCCTTCGTTTTCTCCTGCAGCGCCAGCTTCAGGGCTACGAGCGAGGAGAAGTCGGCGCGCGACAGATGCACGGTGTACTCTGCCGACGGACGGTACTGCGGAGAGTCCACCGACGACGACGCCGGGATGTAGAAGGTCTGGATGCGAGTCAGAAAAGTGTCCATTGGAGTGGATCAGCGGTATTAATATTCATGTAACCGTATGACAACGCTCCAAAATCTAATGGAAACGGCAGAACAGAAGACCTTCTTCACCGACATGAACGACAGCGCCTCCAGAGCCATCTAGGAACAGGGCTACCAGCAGGCTACTGTCGAGAAGGCGGACCTGGTCTGGCTCTCAACCGAGGCCTTCCCGAAGTACCTGATCGACAACTTCAACCGATTCGCGGTCGACAAGAGCTTTCGCGTGAACCACGTCGGAAACAGCTACGAGCTCACTCGGAAGGACCTGCTGGCCCGGAACATCCAGAAGGCCCAGCGCTACCTCCAGAAATCTAAATCGGCCTTGAACTTCGACTTCATCCCGAAGACCTTCGTGCTGCCGCAGGACCAGAGCCTGGTGTTGTCTCACTTCGGCGAGTCGGACCAGCTCATCGTGAAGCCGTGCGGCTACGCCCAGGGCCGCGGGATCTTCGTCTGTTCCGTGCAGCAGCTGAAGGCCTGGCTGCAGGCGGACTACAAGCAGATCCAGGCGGAGAACGAGCCGGGGTCGTACCACGCGATCTATTTGGTCTAGTAGTACGTGGTTAACCCGCTATTGTTGTATAATCGCAAGTTTGACCTCAGAATATACGTGCTCCTAACTCCTTCCGCGTTGTACGTGTCCCACTTCTCCTTCGGCAGGTTCTGCAGGTTAGACTTCGATTTATCCAACGAGGACGAGCAAGCCCATTTAACTAACGCATGCATAAACCACTTGAAGCTGAACACGGTTAACATCAAATCGGCTCTATCCTCCATGTACTCAAAAACACAGATATAGAATCTATCTCACGATATAATCGAGTTGATAGTGCACACAGTATCCGCCTCTCTTTTCGAGCTCAACTTTAAGCCGCAAATGTTCGAGCTGTTCGGCTTCGACGTTTTGATCACTGATAAACTCCAGCCAGTTCTCATGGAGGTCAATTCCTCGCCCAGTTTGCAATTTGACAACGAAGAGGATTTAAACTTGAAGAAGAAAGTCGTTCACGACTGTTTAAACGTAAACCAAAGCTTCTTGAAAGTGTTCGAGTTCAAGAAGTAAAAAGGAATTGGAGAAGGATTCGAGAAATTCGTTCAAGAAGGGAAAGTAAACGAAGGAAAGTGGAAAGAATTCGGAGATAATATGGGAAGAGCTTGGGAATGAGTTGGTATATTTTGAATAACGTTTAGAAAGGTAAGATAATAGTAGAAGTATAACAACAAAAGTAGTGTTAATTATGTAATATAATATAGTATGTAATTACGAAATACTGCACTGTTTATTCATTTTCACACCACTAATGTCAATTACTATTAAAAAGTTAATTGTACGGTCGTATCTGGCACAAAATAAATTTACTGTCCCAAAGTTCGATTTTTATAGAATATTTAAGGGATTGCCTTATCACCAGGTTGCGTCATCGTCAATCTATATCACACTGTGTGTACAAGCTATATTTCTAAAAAATAATAATAAACATACAAATAATACAGCAAAAACGTTAAACTACATATTCTGCTCAATTGTGGGTATTATCTAAATTGCGACAATCATAGAATTAGCTTTATTTTCTTTATTTTTACTTAAAAACTTCAAGAAATACGCGTCGTCGAATTATAAAATACTTTACATGCAAAAAAATCTACTTGTTATATTGCAACCTTTCACATTTTTATCAGCAGTGTATTTAACTTAATTTAATAGAATAATTAGTCACATCGTCATTATTCTAGAAATACTACTCAACTATATGGATATTTTATTAGGCTGTAAGCAACAACTATACCGTTATACTTTGAATACAACTTAAAGAATTGTTCTAATAACATTTTACAAAGCAATATTCATAACATTTTGTCATTCGTATGTATATAATAGGTAAAAAATATGTGTATATACAGGAATTGCTCATCTAATTACAGTTATGGGAGGTGGAATTGCTTTTTCTTGTTTACTATGTGAGTAATTATATATTAAAATATTTTGCCACTTCTAATGCGGATGACAAATTCCAATAAATAATCTCAAGTTGGAGATTATTCATGAACTACTCATTAACACAAGAGGGCCAAAAATATGATTTCGATCGTATTAGACCATAATCGACTATTCAAAGTCGGTATTTAATATTCCAAAAAGGAAAAATAGAAATTACCACATGCAATAAAAGGACGGCAATGATAAAAATAAACGCGGTAGAAGATGTTTAGGGAAGGTCAACTAATTCACTTAACAAACTTAGGCAGTTCTGAAGCGTTTGTATTCTCTTCATTTCTGGGTCCAACGGATGAATTCATAAAATATTGTACCAATCTGAACTAGTTATATCACTTGTTTAAGATGTCCCTGTGTAATTTCTACGTTTTAGTCAACAAAACTAATTTATGAAAGATTTTATCTCGAAAATATATGGTAGTTAAGCCTGATTGGAGAAAAGAATAAGAGGATCCAATGATTGGTATACGGACGCAATATGTAATTTATAACTAGTAGCGCAAGCACTGGGCCTGCAGGGGACCTCCGTGTTCATCTTCAACTGGGTCAATCTGAACGATTTTAGGTATTTCTTAATCACGAAAAACAATGGAGGACTTTTTCTTTCAATCTCAACCGGGAGCTCAAGATGAAGTATTGGTACTTCGCTTAATTAGAATTATAATTCAGGTAGTTACAGTCGCTTTCATTCTCAATATTCAAATAATGAATGTATTTTTGTTTCTTGAAGAATGAAATCAAGTGGGTTAGTCGGGCCCAGTATTAAATAATATATTGATGCTACTCTAAAACAACAGTTATTTTACTTATGATCTTCCACTTCCATTTCATAATGAGAAATCAATTTTCTTGATTGTTAAATTATACAACGTTAGGTAAAGTTGAAACTTATTATTGAAGTATATACAGAGTTATATACGTTAATTATTGTAGCACAGCTATCCAAGGCTCAACCAGGCCTTGATGTGATTGAAGCACTTTACAAATCAATAGTAAATAGAGTTAGTGAGTGCATTGATGAGGAGGGAGAACACACTCATTATTGAGCCGGGCAGTGATATAAGTAAGATTCAAATAATAAACTTCATTCTTCTTCCTAATTCAAAAAAGCATTTCGAGGGCCCACCACTGTACATCTTGGACTCACATTTACATATGTTTATACTAGCTACCTAAATCAGTTTTGTTCTATTTTTCGCCACTTCCAACTGTACTAATGATATTCAATGGAGTTATGAGTTACATTAATCAATCTGGTCAAATAGGCACGGTTATGCTCACATTAATAATATTTGTTGCCTTGGTAATTTTTAAATTTATAAAATTATCAACTAATAAGTAAAAAATTATGCACGATGATATTGAGCGCGTTCTAACTGCAGAATTATATTAGTTTAAACCTAAATAGTGCAGATTTACTGCTTAATTTATGCTTAAAGATTTTATTATGTCAATGCAAAACAGTAATGATGAATAATATTTATATGGGAAACTCGTTTTGTATCTGAAACTATTTCAAGAATCAATGAATGAATAATCATAGTGGATATGGAAATCTTCAATAGAATAACAAATAACATGTTCTATTATGATGATGGATATATTTAACATAAAATACAATTAATCATATGTTAAATAAGTATTGTAGTTATTTTGCAAAAATATTATTGTTTAAAAATAATCAATGTCATACAAACAGCAAGATAATGCCGTGCAATAAGTTGCATTTACATTTAGGGTTAAGGGACTTCTTGAATTAATTTTATATGAAGTAACAGGATATTATTTCAACAACAAAGATTAGGTATTAGGCGACCCATAACTCATTAGAGATTCTGTAAAAATCCATTATAGTGAGTATAATGTTTAGATGCTTACACAATTTCAAACTAAATAACTAAATAACGTTATTACGTGTATTATAGCTAAGTCTGGCGAATATGTGAATATATACAATCAAACTATAGAATATTCGCAAAGCATAGATAACGCAGATCAACATTTACTAGATTTAGTTAACAAACTTACTACTCTAAAATTATAGCTTACTGACTAACTTATAAATCTTACAAAAGAATTCCCATTGTCTTTAGCTGCGTCTTGGGCTACTGCTCATATTATGCATCAGATAATAGAAGAAAATAGATTTGGTCTCAGTTTTTTGTTTTAAACTTTGTAAAAAATTAAACCTCCATAAAATAGCGATGAAATTACTTTAGACTCCTACACCGAATATTTAAGTCAGGTGACAATCTTTGACTAAAGAATTCTTCAAAAGTATTCTTCTTTTAGTAATACTTTATATGTGAACAAACCAGTTTTATTCGATCCACAAATATAAATTGCCGAAAATCAACAGGAAAAAGTATAAACAGCTGTTATAGGTAATTAAAAGGATTTGCTATATCTTAAAAAGCAATAAAACTCAATTAGTTCTTAAAATAAATGTCAAAAATATATTTATTCTGTTGCTTTAATTTTAATTAATATTTTTGTAGTTTGGTTAGGAATATCCATTCTTTCATTCGGAAAATAAAAGCAATTTGTAATAAATTAAAGTAATGATATTTTTGACCTCTAGTTCCTATTGATTAAGAACTCTCAATCTAATTGCACCGAGATTTCCTCAATCTGTAACGGAATAGAAGCTTCCAAAGAAACAATATAATTCGAAAGATAACATTCTATAACAACATAAATAGTTTAAACTCCCAGTTTTATATAAAGTATATGCAATTATTGTTACTTAAATTCTACAAATGTTCAATAAGATATTTTAGACACGTTGGTTTAAACAGCACTTACAAATATTTAAGTATCCGCTATACCTATATTCGACTCCATTTTGTTTGATTAGGATTAATAATTTAATAACCGGTTCAATACATATCAATTTTATGGTTCTTTAATTGTATTTATATTTAATGCTTAACTTGCTTTGTTAATCGCAAATAAATTATTGTTTAAATTAGAAATAAAATCAATAATTCATCAAATAAAAAGAATTTTAATAACTTTACAAAAACTAAAGGTCACAAGTAATTCCACTCATAAGAACAATAAATTCCAATATTAATACTAACTTGAAAAATCACAAAATAGTTCAAAATAAGAAATATTAATCGCAAAGTAATTACCAAAAAGAAATAAAGAAGATAGACTGGGCTATTAGTGTTTATTAAAATCAATTTGTGTCATTTTATCTGGGTTAATTATAATTATTTGTGAGTAAACGAGTATTGATTTATACGACATGGATAAACCAAGTAGTAAGCCATTAGTTTACTAGTAAATGCTTACAACTCAGTAAATTAACTCAAATGTTTTGGATAACATCTATAAATAATAAAATTAAATAAATTTAGACGTTTTATAAGTAAATACATTAAATTATCTAAATAATAAAAATATGTTAAATTTTTCAGACACATTAATATGTTTAATGCAAAATAATAGTATATAAAGCTCAAATTAATGCGAAAATGATTAAATTAAACTAAAGTTATTCGATTATTCTCAAATAACTGATAAATTCTCGGAAAAGTAATATAATGTTGATTTAATTTAAAAGTTTAGTTAAACAGGCGGTGAATAATTAGTTTATAAAAATTCCATTAATATAATCGCGATTGCGTATATTCTGTGTATAGTTACTTTTGTTATTTTCGTGTATTTAACTAAAATAAAAAATTATAATGGTAAAATAATTAACACATTTATATTTATTCTTTATTTGATTCTAATAATTGTCTTGTCAATCATAGATTATAATTGGAATGATACCTAAGGAGTAAATAAAAGTGAGCTTTTGTAACAAGCTCATTATATTAATATGTATATAAGACCTGACATTAAAAATTTAAAAAATATTATAAAGCAATTTAAATCTAATTAGCTTAACGATTCATAATTTTGTAGTTAAATGCAGTAGTTCTACAACGCATACTATTAATAGTAAAATACATTTGAAAATACTATAAAAAAGTAAATGAATTTAGATGTGAATTAAATATGCTAAAATGCCCAACTAATAGATATAAATCTAGAAATGGAGAACTGGGAAAAATAATATTAATCGGTAATAACTAAAATACACAATGACTTTTTCAATAACAAAGCCAAACTCTAAAAATTAAATTATGTTTCTATAATAGTCAGCTCATTTATTTTCCTTACAATTTTGATTTCAGTTAATCTCAACTATCTTCTATAAATTTACAGTATAGTTAATAAGCAGAACTCAGTAATTTAGAAAATATAGTCAAAGATCAAAGGCATAGATATTGAGTAATGGGTTGTAATTGTAATTTCAGCACTACTGTCAGTGCTGGGGCTATACATTATTATAATGGATGATAAATACAAACTAATATAACCAGCTCACGACATTAAAATCGCATAAATAATTGATAAAAACATTAATAACTAACAATACGACAATAATCTCGTCTTCTCCCAATTTGGTTTTAAAGATGAACAACTACAAAAAATATTTAGCACATAAGACGCTGGTTGGCACGATTAATTTATTGCTCGAACGGATACCATTAGATAAGATTTCGAGAACTATAAGAATTTTTTTATCCAATTTTTTAATACTTTGGCTGTTATCGCATTGATATCTGTTCCAATTTGTTTAAGTTTGGAAATTCATTATATTTGTATTTAATTACCCAAAATACAAATACACCTAACTTAGATGTACAATTAAATTCTGGATTTAGGTAAAAACAGATTCAAAGATGAATAGAAAAGGGATAATATGGAAGAATATCAAATATGGTTTTGAAAGACTTATTGGCGTAAAAATAAGTTGAAATGAGTAAATTTAAAATAAGATCTTATTTAAACTAATTTTAAACATTAATTTTTAAACTTAAACTCGCACACTTAAACTCGATAACTTTATCGAGCGTATAACGAGTGAGAATGAAAAATATTGAATATAAAATTCACTTTATTAAGTTTAGTACAAAACTTTAAAGGTCATAAAGCTTTTAAAATAGTGTTTAGACTTTTTCCCTATCTTCTTGTCTAAAGTTAATCAATTTATTGACAATTTTCAGTTCAAACTCTAATTAATTCAATATAGTGTCTTCATAATAGATAGATTATTCTAAATTCTCTTCAATTTACGCGATGGCTTCAAAGTTTAAAACAAAATTTTAGAAATGAGTTTATGAGTATTTTAGAGCTTGAGCAAGTCTATATTCAATTTAGTCATATTCCATCCGGATGAGAGAGAATTCTAGCGTTGGTATTTAAAATAGTTTGTTTTGTTTTAATTTGTGACTCAAATCTTCTAAATCTTTGTTATCCATAATAATGTTTCTTAATGTTTTTTCAGCGTCTAATTCGAATTTGTCCCGTGTGGAGACATTTATGGATTAACTTCCTTAACGAGATAGCGGAGATAGGTTTAGTTTGGGAACCTAAAACCTCTTGGTTTTCATCATTTTAGGGAGGTGTGGAAATATAATTATTGTATTAGAAATAAGTTAAGTAGTTCAATTTTGGTAGTAAACTTACACTCACACTCAAAATACTTTGGATTTGGTCCATATTGGGTTTCCGATGACGACAGGTTGTATGTCTTCGATTTCGTCAACGTCTTTGATTATTTTGTCAGGTCCGAATATTTGTACGTCGTTTATCATGGCGGTTTGTACTCTGAGTTTGCTTTCGTTCTTTTTGAGTGTCCCTTGGCTGTTTTGTTTGCTCAGGCCTTGTCTTTGGAGTTTTGCGATAAGGTCACCTGTTGATTCGGCTGCTAGTTTTCTTTTGAGTGCGCCGATGGCTTGGTTGTACGATTCAGCGATTTCTGGTGCGTGTTCTAGTGCTTCGGTGATTCCTGCTTTCTTCCCCTTTTTCACGCCGAAGTAAATCAAAACTATAATTAGAGTTAGAGCTACCACTCCAACACTTGCTCCGATTATGATGGAATCGTAATTCGTTTTAGGAGCGGGAGGTACCAGAGAACCGTTTGCAATTACACTGTCCGGTGTTTTAAAAAACAAAACTGTTTCAACGGGGTCGCCATTAGAATCGTTCACTGAGAATGAAACTTGAACCGGTTTTTTTGCGTCGAAGTATTATTGAGAGATTGTGGAGAAGTTCTAATTCGACTGCTGATTCTTGTTTGAGTCCGAGAGGGTGACTGTATCCGATATATTGGCAGTGAAAGAGTAGAATTGAGTTGCGGTTACGTAAATGTGGAATTAAAGGTCTTAAGTTGCGCACTGGGCGTCAGCGGGCGTAAGAGGATTCGTAAAAGACAATTGAATATTGGACAGAGAGACTGTTACCGCCAAATTCGCGTAACACTAGAGCTAACTTGAAAAAATGAAAAGTAACGTTTTTGATGCGGAATCAAAATATAAACACACCGGAATATGAATATATAAATATTATGGATAACAAATTTCTAAATATAGGCGGACGATAGATTGAGATATTTTGTTTTTACACTAAAAATGAGAAAAACAAACACGTGTCAATTTGTATAACTAAGTTATCAATAATCATGAAGCAAAATCATAGTCATCTTTAGTTACTGTATAATCTCACCAATAACCTTATATATGAATTAACAAAACTTAGTTAGTTGATGGTTAGATCAGCCGAAATAAATAAATAAGTTGTAACATGTACATTACTTGTAAAATTGTTGATGTTAAATAGGATGTTTCTGTTGATATCCTATATTTTAAAAACAGATATTAATTAAATTATAAGACATTCAGATATACTAATAGTATATATGAGTTACTAACAGTATTACAAGCAGCTATATATTTTATATCCTACTGTAAATGATTCTATTTATATTTATTAAATCTGTTATAGACAATATTTTACGTGGCTGTTATTCATAGTTATTTATAATGAAAACATGAAGTATTTAATAATGATTGACAAGCGACCAAATTTTATTATTACTAGATTTATAATTTTACCATAATATTAACCTTTCAATTTATTTCAACACCTCAAGTTTGGTGGATATGATGAAACGTGACTGGAATAAATGGACTGAAGAAGAAGACAGGGTCTTCCAAAACGCTCTGAAAAAGTTCGGAAGAGACTTTGAAGCCATCAGCGAATTATTGTAAACAAGAAGTTACAGACAAGTTAGAAGTCACTACTACAACTCCAGAGAAAAGGTGGTTAAACCAAGAAGCACGGAGAGTGTTTAGATTAGGCTCATTTGTTATGATTATCTTTGATTATTATTAAATAAAATTATAATAATGAATCTAAAAGAATAATAAGTAGAAGCAGTAAAAGTAGAAGTTTATTAGTGTGAACGCCACTCACGTTTGGATAAGATAAAACGGGACCGGAACAAATGGACAGAAGATGAATAAAAAATATTTTAAAAGCTCTTAAAGAGAACGAATGATATTTATATGCACTATATTCCTAATGTAATGCAAATAAATGAATTAATAATCTCAGGACAAGCTAAAACATCAGGTTTATAACATTTTAACATTGTAAAACGTATATAGTAATAAATAACACAAAATATCATAATAATAATCCGCTTCATTTATTTCAAAAATGAGAAAATCGTGCGGCGTATCCGAGTTCGAGTTTCCGGACCTGATTCCGCAGTACGAGCGCGAGGCTCTGAAGGACCTGTTCGACTTCGAGGCGGACGAGAAGCAGGCCCAGCAGGAGCACTGCCTCAAGATAAACACCTTCGAGCCATACGCCACGAAGACGATCCTGGAGGCGCTGCGGGCCGTCGAGAGGCCGATCGAGAACCAGGGCTACCTGTTCGAAACGAAGTCCGACCAGCTGCAGCGCACCAGCGCCCTGATGAAGACGCTGTCCCAGAAGAAGGTGGAGGACCCCGAGTCCATCTCCGACATCCAGAAGCAGCTGTCCATGGACAAGGTGGACAACGTGCACAAGACGCCCGTGCAGCTGAACGACGAGAGGCCAGAAGTGGATTTAAAGCACATTACGATCGAAGAGAACGAGCAGTCGCTCGAGTTCCAGCCCACCCAGACCCACGAGGACAACGAGGAGACCTCGGAGCCATCTGTGTACGCTGGACAGGCGGCCTCTGGAATCGAGTCCTCGATCACCCAGAAAGAGCAGGAGCCGAAGGTGATGTCCACCCAGCTGCAGATGAACCCGGACCACGACGACGAGGAGAAGACCTCGCAGATCCACGTGGACCCGCACTTCGACGACGCCTTCATCTCGGACTCGATCGCGGTCAGGAACTCGTCTTAGATTGAGAAGCTGATTGTTCCGAAGAGCGACTTTAACACTTCACAACCTGCGTTTATAGAGGACTCGATTCCAAAGTATAAGTAATACTCACAGAAGTTCCCGCGCAGCTTACCGAAGAACCCGATCTCGCGTCAATTAGAATCGCAGGATTTTGATTTGTTCGAGAACGAGCACTTAAGTAAACCATATGTAGATGTTGTTAAATAATCAAGCCACAATTTCGAGCTTTCTGAGGAGCAAGAATCCTAATCCAGACAAGCAGACATTCAAAGGTAGAATAAGATGTACGATTCATTACAGTAGTTAAATCAGCTTGGGATGTCAATGCTCCTGAATCCAAAGATTAAAATAAAGAAGACTAAAAAATTCAGCTTCAAGAGCATTGACAGAGAACTGGTCGTTTACGAAGACGGGCAATAAACTGGAATAGTAAATATAAATGATACTCAGAGCATCAGATTCGACGACAAAAACTGTACAATCGTTTTTACAACCAACAGTTAAAATATAATTGAGGTTCCGTGTTTCGATCAACTTGATTTTGTTCAGAAGAGGTAGAAACTGAGGGACTTGCAGTGCAGATAACGCCAAAAGGCAGAGGAAATAATGATCAGTAAGTCATTCAAGCAAATAATTATTAAAAGCTGCGATGTGGTAATTAAGAGAATTAACATACCAGGCTCGGTTATTAGAATCTCTGAAGACTACTAAGTGCTCACTATTTACAGAAACAATGAATTCACTTACAGTTATGTGGTTAGTGCACAGGTTGGTAAATCAATGAAGAGCACGCTTAGAGAATGTGGGGCTAAATTCGAGTGAGATTGATATAACGATTATAATCATATTTAATTTTCAGTGATAGCTAGATGTGACTCTGTGTTTCATAAAATATTACAAAATTATTAATATTCCTTTGATATAATATTACTCCACCTAGATATTAAGAGCTGTACATGTGAATATAATTTAATCGTTTTTCACTCGAATTTAGCTCCAGTTTCTCTGAGGTCTCTTCTGATGCTGATTCCCTCGGATGTTTTGTCAACAGTGAATTCGTGCTCTATTTATCCTTGAACGAGTATTTTGAAGTGTGTTACGTTATCTGTGACTTTTACAAGCGATTTCATCGTGTCAATTCTTTTAACAGTGACTCCGCATTTTTTGACGATGATTTGTTTGAATTTCTTGTCAACGATCGTTTCGCATTTTCCTTTCATGAAGTGTTTGGTGAGTTCTGATCTTTTTTCGAGGTATTCTTGGAAGTCTTTGCATTTTATTTCAATTTGTTCTTTGTTTAGGCATTAAAGAGTAATTTTCAGCTCATAATCTTAAAATTGAATATTTTTCCTGTCCAGCTTAATTTGCAGTTGTTTGTTGTTAAAATTGTAAAACAGAATATCTGATTCCGATTCGAATTCGTTTTTAAGGTCAATATTGGACAATTGGAGTTCCTCAACCGTTTTTTGGTTCTGGGAGAACGCGTTTATGTGCTGAGTCAGTTGTGACAGATTATTTACCACTTCACACTTTTATTTTTAGTTCACATTTTTATCGAATTGATTCTTTTGAGCGTTTTAATTTTGAACGTCGAGCTCAAAATTTTAACTAGTTTACTTGAAAGTTTCATATTCGTTGTTTTATTATTTTACATCCATATATGGTTTACTTAAGTGCTCGTTCTCGAACAAATCAAAATCCTGTGATTCTAATTGACGCGAGATCGGGTTCTTCGGTAAACTGCGCGGGAACTTCTGTGAGTATTATTTATATTTCGGAATCGAGTCCTCAATAAACGCAGGTTAAGAAGTGTTAAAGTCGCTCTTCGGAACAATCAGCTTCTCAATCTAAGACGAGTTCCTGACCGCGATCGAGTCCGAGATGAAGGCGTCGTCGAAGTGCGGGTCCACGTGGATCTGCGAGGTCTTCTCCTCGTCGTCGTGGTCCGGGTTCATCTGCAGCTGGGTGGACATCACCTTCGGCTCCTGCTCTTTCTGGGTGATCGAGGACTCGATTCCAGAGGCCGCCTGTCCAGCATAAACTGAAGGCTCCGAGGTCTCCTCGTTATCCTCGTGGGTCTGGGTGGGCTGGAACTCGAGCGACTGCTCGTTCTCTTCGATCGTGATGTGCTTCAGATCCACTTCTGGCCTCTCGTCGTTCAGCTGCACGGGCGTCTTGTGCACGTTGTCCACCTTGTCCATGGACAGCTGCTTCTGGATGTCGGAGATGGACTCGGGGTCCTCCACCTTCTTCTGGGACAGCGTCTTCATCAGGGCGCTGGTGCGCTGCAGCTGGTCGGACTTCGTTTCGAACAGGTAGCCCTGGTTCTCGATCGGCCTCTCGACGGCCCGCAGCGCCTCCAGGATCGTCTTCGTGGCGTAGGGCTCGAAGGTGTTTATCTTGAGGCAGTGCTCCTGCTGGGCCTGCTTCTCGCCCGCCTCGAAGTCGAACAGGTCCTTCAGGGCCTCGTGCTCGTACTGCGGAATCAGGTCCGGAAACTCGAACTCGGATACGCCGCACGATTTTCTCATTTTTGAAATAAATGAAGCGGATTATTATTATGATATTCTGCGTTATTTTACATTATTTATATTTTATAATGTTAAAATGTTATAAACCTGATGTTTTAGCTTGTCCTGAGATTATTAATTCATTTATTTGCATTACATTAGAAATATAGTGCATATAACTGTAGTACATATCAGTCGTTCTCTTTAAGAGCTTTTTAAAATATTTTTTCTTCGTCTTCTGTCCATTTGTTCCGGTCCCGTTTTATCTTATCCAAACGTGAGTGGTGTTCACACTAATAAACTTCTACTTTTACTACTTCTACTTATTATTCTTTTAGATTCATTATTATAATTTTATTTAATAATAATCATAATATAACAAAATCAATATATATTTTCATAATATTAACTCTATTTAAATATAATTATTTGCTATAAATGTGTGAATATAACAGTAATCAAAGATAATCATAACAAATGAGCCTAATCTAAACACTCTCCGTGCTTCTTGGTTTAATCTCCTTTTCTCTGGAGTTGTAGTAGTGACTTCTAACTTGTCTGTAACTTCTTGTTTACAATAATTCGCTGATGGCTTCTTTATCTTATCCAAACGCTTGTCCTGAGTTAACAACATTAATTTTTGAATATTTTTGACAATATAAAATGACACACATAACTGTAACCTTATCATCAGTACTAAGGCTCAATTTAAGCATTCCATTTTCATCTCATGACAATTCATAAATCCAAACTTAGTTACACAATAACGTTAACCTCAAACTAATCTCAATATCATACCGCATCTTCTAGGATTATCACTCTGAATAGCCTCCTCATACAACCTAAGTTAGTTTGGCACTTGAACTAACATTATTGATCTCGGAAGTTATCTTTGTAACTGTCTTTGGGGTGGCTGGTATGAATCTTCGGACTAGCGTATCAGCGACAACGCGTAGTGCTTCTAAGTTTAGAGCGGGGAACAATGTCATAACTCTTTAATCAGTTTCTTCCTGTTCGGGCTTTATTTATTTACTCTTGAAAGCGAAAAGCTGCAATATATTAACTGCATAAAATCTGTGTTTAAAAGAGTTAATATGAAAATATATATTGATTTTGTTAAATTGATTATTTCTTAACATTTCAAACATTCATGTTATATAATAAATGCTACACCTTAATGAATATATTCTTATAAGAATAAATATACATTAACTGTAATATCTTATAACTATCTCATCCACATCCATCATCTCTGAAAATTTAATAACCTAACATTAATGTTATATAAATATTAATAACACAGTAATAACACGATAAAGCATAAAACAATACTACAAAAGAGTGAGCCGATATATATTTAGATATTAATCTTTAAAGGACCAATAGAGGGTTTTCAAAAAATTTAAATAGAATGTAGAGCAAAACTAATATGATATATGTATTAGTAAGAGGTTGTATATAGTTCATTTTTTAATTTCACTCCATATCCAGCAAATCCAGAGTCGAAATTAAGATCACTCATATTATGTACAACTAGAATACTTCAAGTATTTATATTATAATATATTACATAGAACAGCAATGCTTATAAATATTACTTTAATTAATATCACTTGCATCTATTACTGCGAAATTCAATATTAATTACAATAAATATTTTTGATCTTGAAGAAGATAATTGGAAGTTAACTGAATATTATTTCAAGATGGTATATAACTATATAAATTATAACTTAATAGATTATGGTCTTGAGTATTTGTATAATTCAAAAATTATTTAATGATTTACATAAACTAGTTTTCAGTCGGCTTACTGTTGGTAAATTAATAGTTACTAATATATTATCACTAATATAATCTATATTAATTAGTTTGTTGTATATTTGTTGAGATTCACAACTCATAGATTCGAAAAAATCAAACTATTTTAATTCAGTATGAAAATAGGGCAACGTAACTTATGACCAAGTTCTGACACCAAATTTTTGTAGAAGCTTATTTCATCATACAAAATATTTTGGTAAACTGAAGTTATAAGTCAAAATAGAATATGAAGTGGACTTATTATAATTTTATAAATACTAGATACGAAAGAGTACAACTTCAGCGCACATCTTAAACTATATGTTTCAATTGTAATACATTTCTATTAATACTTCATGATTAACATAATAGTGCATTATCACAATTATATAAGTTGTATTTTCTTTACCGTATTCATAATTGTTACAATCATTTTCTTTGTGCAGTCAACTTTGGTTTATTACAGTATAGTTACGATAGTTTCTTTATGTCTGTAGTAAACAATAATAATTTTGAAAGCAGATTATCACAATTTTAATTGTGTATATAAATACATATTTTATTATTAACTTGTCTTCAAATAGTTTTCTACGTTAGAATATTAGAATTTGACTAAATTAATATGTTACAGGTGTGATGGTATAGTATTCAGTTCCTAATATGAGTAATCTGTACTAATTCCGCTTAATAAAAGCAAGATAAGGTTATGAAATATTTTTAAGCTTCAAGTCTTATATTTCTCATTTTCTGTTAAAGAAGTGGGTCTGAAATTGAAAAAACTGAATTGTCGAGTTACTATATAATATAACAATATATAAATTTTTTGAACTATAGAAAACAAAAAACTCAAATTAACCCGACGGTCCTTTTAAGATTAAGAAACATTGTGAATGAAATGTTAAACTCTGCGCTAAACTATATTAAATTGCCTCAGTTACCTCAATTATTTAAAGTTTTCGCATTGCCACAACTATTAACAATTATCAAATTAAAGTTGTAGTTTACTTCAACATACAAAACGTAGATTTCGTAGCTTGACGATACTTGAATAGTATAAAAAATATAAAAAATATTTTATTAGATATGTTATCAGAAATAAAATAAATTGAAATAATACTAATTACTAATCAGTGATTTTAATATTTTATTATAATAGTAATATTTATTTTCTGTTTCAGAAATATACCTAAATAATAATATTGCTATTTAAAAAATAGATATGGAAATAATTCTAACAAATTGGATTATAAGATATTAATTAAAATGAAATATATTATTAAAGTGAACAAAAAGTAATTATTATTAAAAATAGAATGTTGATAATTAAATAATTGGACGTTTTAATAATATATAATGGTGTGTGTGCACAAGTAATTATATTAGAGCCGACTATTACAATTATATTATTTAAATGTCAGATATTCTATTCGTTTTAAAGTTCAATTCAAATTTAATTAAAAAATATAAATAAAATTAACTACACATTTTGTATAGCAATTAAAACTCTACTAATAATTACTTGTTTTGTATATAACATAAATAAATATAATAAGTTGCAAGCTGAATGTTTAATCATAGCCTTGGAAGAAGTCAAGTTGAGAGCAGTGAAATTTAGTTTTATCATAAAATTCATTTATAGTTACTTTTAAGAATATATGTAAATTCCGCACCAAAAGTTATCCCAAAAAATGATATATTATCCGAACATGAAAATATGCTCATTGTTAAAAGCAATATCAAGGGACAAGAGGCTATAAATACTAAAATTAGTATACAAAATAAATTGATATATTTCTTAATAACTGGTTAAACTATAAACTTGAATTAAGAAATCAGAAAACTTAATCATGATTTGACTTTAGTTACAACCAATAAAATATTGTAATGACAACAAATGCGGATACTTTTTAATCATAATTCAAAGAGCGTTAATCTAGTATATTATAATCTACATAATTTGAGAGAAACAGCATGCTTTTGGTAATTGTAGATAATTTTTTCACGTACTATGTCAATATGACACAAAATATAGTTCAAGTATCCCATATCAATCAAAGTTATGTTGTTTCTGAGATATAAAGTTGATAATTAGAAATATTGAATTAGAAATTAAGAATAAATTTGCTCACATCGGTTCGCTAGCCGATATATTTTTACCAAAAATGACACTTTTTGATATCTCTTAGACAACTTATATTCAAGCAATGATTAACATATAATCTACTATATTTATATTTACTTAAGTTAAATACGAAATATTACATCATACTCTTTCCCCACTACTTTGATAATAATGAAATATGAAAAGTAAGTTGAAGCTTAGATTCAGCTCAATCTTAGGGCGCGGTCTTATTTATATACATGTGTCATAATTATGTAATAGCCACCTCCAGATTCTATTCAAAACCGACTTGATGACATGTTTTAGAACAATAAATATCTTCTGTTCTCTTGTATCTTGAACCAAGTCCAGCACTTGTATTTAACGTTGGATTTTTTGATTCGCTATCATTTTAGTAATCATGAAGATTGGTCTACTTATATAATCTAATAGTAAGTTAGATTATTTGTAAATATCATAATATTATAAATGTCTACAAATGAAGATATTGTTAATTTAGTGAATAACTCAATATTAAATAAAATAAATATGATTTTTAAGATATACAATATATTTTATTAATTGAATGACGTAACTGATGATATCATTGAATACAAAGCTACAAAAATATTTCAAATATGAACACAATTAAAATTTGATATGTTATAAATTGTAATTTAATTTCTACCATTTTTGTGTGCGTTGTAGCAAAATATAGGCGAGATAGGAACTATGTATACAAATTGTTGATCAATTTTAAAAGTTCAAACATATTATTCATTTGTAAATCAATTTGATTACACATAAATGACACCTCACCAGTTTGATGAATGTTATAAAACGATATTGGAACAAATGGACCGAACAAGAGGAACAAAGCTTTGAAAAAGCATTGCAAGAGTTTGGGAAAGATTTTCAAGCGATCAGCGAATTAATGAAGACTAGAAGTTACAGATAAGTTAGAAGTCATTATATCACTATAACTCCAGAGAATAAGATAAAAAGAAATAATGCTAGGATAATAAATAATATCAGCTCATTTGTTATGATACTGTTTGATGTGATGTATATTCGGTATTTTCGAACATATGAATTATTTCATTTATTGCTAAAAGAAAGCTTGAGAATGATAACAGCATCCTAGAATTTTAATACGTAAAGAAACATTATGTGAATATTTAAACGATTTAGTTTTTCTAAATTCAAACAAATTACTAATTCAGTTATTTAAGACATAATTTAAAATAATAATATACAGCAACTTACTACAGACAATCAAATAATTTCACTCCTAATATGATATAAATACAAAAATAGAAACCAGTCCATCTAGAGCAAATAACCTTTCCGTTCAAACAGAAACCACGAGAGTACACTAGTGTCATCGTGAATGTAAATAGTGACTAGATCCGCGCTGTCTCCAGAAGCACAACCACTTTCAACGATGTCCACTTATTCAAGCTCATGAAGAAAACAAAGCTGTTCGACGAGTCAGACGACGAGAAGGACTTCAAGAACGACCTGGACCGCATCAACTACAGCTACAACAGAAATAATGTTCTTTTCAGTATTCAACACAACATATTTCTAATGAGATCATGGTTAACTTCTTTAACCAATGTAGATGAGCACATCGAAGTAAATCTAGATATCATTCAGTAAAGAAATAATACAATAGAATTTCTAAAAAGTCAACATAACTATTTGTCAAAATTAGAAGCAGAAAAGAAAAAATTTAGTAATAAATGCAAAAATATCTGGATTGATTTAATATTATATTTATTGTTATTGTTTTTAGTAATGACATGATAAATCATTCCTTGCCTTTTTCCTTCTCAGCTTTGATTTACTTCAAATCTTAGATTGTCTTTCCTTGGAATATCACCCCCTTTTGTTTGTAGTAGTTTATCATGTTGGCCCAGGTCTCATCGCTTTCAAGAGTTGTTGCGTTAGCAATCATAATGAAAAGCTTTCTGGCTCTAGTCATAGACACGTTCAATCTTCTCTTATCTTTCAAGAAACCTATGTTTCCGTCATTGTTGCTACGAACAGCTGAGAAAATTATGATTTCTTTTTCTCTTCCTTGGAATCCATCAACGGAGTTTATTTCAATGTCTTGAGAAATCTTAGAAATCTCCTTCAGAAGCAAGGTTTGTTGAGCTGAATATGGAGTAATAACACCAATATCTTTAAATGTTACTGAATATTCCATTAATAAGTTTCTTATGAGTTAGCTTATCATGTCTACTTCTTGTTAGTTGGTATAACTTTTAGTGGATTCGATGCGTTCTTCTCTACCATTGGTTTCGATGAAGATACTTGGGAAGTTTGTCTTTATCAATTTCGAAATTCCGTTTGGAAGGACACTACGTTGTTTTAGTGTACGTGTTGAGTCTACAACACCTGGTCTGATAACACCTTTGTAAAACTCAGAGTTAGGAAATTCGAGCAAACCAGAGTGCATTCTATATTGGATGTTGAGTTATTATTATCCAACTCCCAACTGTAATAATCTTGAATATAATGATTTGGAAAATCCACAGCTTTACAGACCCTTGAAGGAAACAGTGGGACCAAGTTAATTGTGATCACCGATAATGATGACGTGCTTGGTCGTATGTTAGATAGCAATCATAGAATCGGGTTCAATAGACTGACTTGATTCATCTAATACAACTGCGTCAAATGATAGTTTATGTAGTCGGCTATCTCCAGAAGTAGATGATGTACAAATAATAACATCAACTTTGTTTAATTCGTACTATTCAATATCTTGCAAATATGCTACTGGATCATAAGACTTGCCTTCTTGACCTTCTAACCATTCTTTAAACAACTCTTCAGAAAGTAAATATATTTTAAGCGCGATATTTTATTATTTTGTAATCATTTTGAGCTTAACGTAGAATTAATTATCAATATTTTGTTCAATAATTTTGTCAAGAGAAATTTAAGATATTTCTTCTAGTTTTTTATAATCTAAAGATTGATCCTCCAGAAATCTAGCATACACACGCATAGCATTTAAATTAAGTTATTTACAAAAAACAGCAATATTGTCGGCTGCAATATTGGAGCTGGTGCAACAAAGAACTTTTGCTGGCTTTTTAGACTTATGTAATTGGAGCAAACCTTGAATGATACATGAGGCTATCAAAGTCTTACCACCACCTGGGCAACCTTGGACCATGGATATGCAATTGGTTAAAGCTTGTCGTATAGCTTGATCTTGTGCTTCGTTAGGAGCGAAGCCCATATATAATTACACACGCGGTGTTATAAAATCCATAATTTCTTCAATATTGGTTTGCGGCAATATTTTCTTAGAGTGCTTTCTTATTTCTTCATCAAATGTTGCATTATTCATTCCAAGCAAGATTTTGTAGAGTTTAACTTGGTCTATATTCTTTTGAATAGTTTTTACAGCTTTGATTTGGCGTTCAACAACTATGGATTATTCAGATTTTTCAACAATGAATCTGATATTATCCTATAGTTTCCAAACATTGTGGCCGTTGAATATTTTGGAATTACATAGAGCTGATTCTATCGGTGTATTCGCAAATTTTAAAGTATCTGATTAATCAATATCCGTTAGAACTTTAAATACAACGAGTTATTCTTTAGGTAGTGACTATTTACATTTCAGAATAAGATATTCGTTGTTATCTACAATTATAGAATTAAATTAGGATATTTAACCGTTTATGTTGATAAGTTCAATAAGTAATGAGTCGCTCATTTTTATAATTTGTCCATTAATGGTTTCATATCTGCTCCATCCAGTAATTATAAATTCAAACCAGCCAGTTTTCGGTTTTTATCTAACGTAAATCAAGCTTGGTTGATATTCTTTCGCCTTCTATTGAGCGGATAAGAGAGTATATTATAAATCAAGTTCGAGAGCTTGCTTGAACATTAAACTGTAGTCAACTTGTTTGTTTAACACTTTGTCGATGTTGCGTTGTATAACAGCGTCAGTTGAGCTTACAATGTTATGAACTTAGTCCCATTAGATTAAACCTTCAGAATATTCTTTTTAAAGGTATCTGAGAACGAGTGGTTCACCGTTGTTGCAAACGATGTCTTTAACTTTCTTGTCGAATCTGGATGGAAACTTAGGAATGTATTTTGCCTTGGCTTCAATTTACTTGAGTTTGTCCGCTATATTCTCCTATTAAATATGGATCATTGCAGCGTTTTCAACTTTAAGATCTAACTAATTCTTCATAATATCAAAGGCTTGAGCGTCTTGTCCTTCCTTTGGCTTGAGCTGGTCAGTTTCCTATTGGAGCTTGACTATTTCAGCTGTTGGAATTGGAATAAGCTGCACACTGAACTGCTTGTTAGAGATGAACTTGGTTGGGATTACCATTGAAGTCCAAGAATCGAGCTCGTCAGACTGAATGCACTCACGGTGGCAAACAAAGACGATCTCATCGTTCTCCTGCAAAAAGGCCATACGCGTAGCGTTGTTTTGACCGCAAACGCAACATGAAGGATCTTGATTTCCAACAGTGTTGTATGGATATGAAAAAGAAACGTGCTTCTCGTCAACAAGATGCTGGTAGGCATGAGACTTTGTTTCGTCACCCAACTTCTGGTTACAAAACCATTTGTTGCAATCCTGGCATTAAGCTAGGAATTGACGACAGGCGAACCCGCATATAGCGCAAGCTGGTTCAGACGACATTAAGTGAAGTGGTATTATATATAAATATATTATAGACATTGTACAATATAGTACAATTTTGTGTATGCAACTTGAAAACCCTTAACTTTACAATTTCATTTACACAAGTGTATTTTATGATTTCATGTATTTGACAGTAATCGAGTTGGGAAACCGAGATTAGAAGACGGGTTGTAATTAATTGAATGAATTCAATGTTTTACCTTGGCCGCGAATACTTTAGTAAAATTTTATTAAAATTATGTATCACACTCCAAAATTTTTGCATCAAAAATGATTATGAATCGTAACTATATCTAGTGATTCATTGATATTATACACAAACCAGTGATAAATTCACCATGAAATCGATCATATGAATCATAATGGCATCGGTTTCGTTTTGTCTTTAATTTGTAAATAGTCATCTGGTAAAATAGAGTTTTTAGTAGAGAACTACTAATACTCAATGAAACTTAACCAACCAAAAGCTTGTTTATACGGTGGCGGAAACTCATGTATTATTCTATCTGGTTTAAATTTTCTTGTTCTAATTGCTACAAGAAATGGGGTTCGGTTAGATATTAAACATTGATTTGTGTTTTCCGGTAATTCACAAAAAATTGCAGTACTTTAACAATATAGCAACTGATGAGATGCTAGAATTCAATTTATATAATTTAATTTGAAGAACAAAGAACTTTTGAAAATATATGGGTGACGGTATTTTCCATTTTTCAAAGTAACAGTCGGAAAGTGAAGAGATTATAAAATATTATTGTTATCATGTAATTTGATTTACTCACATTTTTACTTTTCACAAATTTCGTTCTTTTAGAAAAGAAAAATAACAATGAGCTGTCATTTCTGGAATTTGTAATTTACATTAAAATATTTTCCAATTCATTTACTAGTAAATTTTTAAGAAGTTTTTGTAATAATTTCCACTTCAATTATAAATAGTGAAATATTAGCAATTCTACTTCGACAGAATTACCATTTAGAATATTTTGATAAAGATTAAATAATAAAAACTAATATATTTACGAATATGATGAATCTGCTTAAATCTAATTCAATTGCTCATCATAGTTATGTTTGATAGTAATCAGAAATACTTAACTCTTATCAATGCATTTATTACTCTATTATACCACATTTTCTAGAATTTTAAGAATTTATTGAACGTTATTTGCTACTACCTATAAATTAAATAACTTAAATGTTACATAATAGTTGATAAACGTGTCCTAAATTTTAAAATTTATTGTCTAATACAATGTTCAGCTGTTATATATCAATACTTATTTAAATTCTTTCCGCTTCACTATTTCAAAATGACTATATACCACCATAATTTTAAAAGTATACAAACAATGTTTAAAAAGAACAATAGATATATACGTTAAATGAATTAATAATTAACAATTCAATTACAGACAGTCGAAAATTCGAATGATTTTGTTTTAATAATGTTTAATATAATATAACAATAATAGTTAACAATAGTAAACAAAAAACGATCTTTCAAGTTATGTAATAAAATTCTTTGATATTTTAAATTGTACGAATAAGTAAACTCTGAAAATAAAAAATATTATTAATAAGAACTCATGAAGAATAAATTTTAAAATAATATTTATACTACTCTAATACTTAATTAAATACAACATAAAATGTTTCTTGACCAATTATTAATTGTTGAAAGTTGTATTGATAATACATCATCATGATAATTACTTGAAGATATACTCAATATTTACAGGTTCAATATTGTTAAATGTATAAAACTGTTAATACACATATATGATATTTTTGAACGTATGATATAGATCCGAAGCTTATTTAGTAAATAATGATTGCATTTATCTATGACTATTCATATTCAAATTATAGTGGTTGGCTGTCAATTATTCATTTCATTATATATTTTTATCTGTAAAATGTGGTTACAGCTTAAAAATGGTGTGAAAATATTATCAGTTTTTTATTTAATTGTTCATTGTTTACTGTAAATGTTATAAATACACTAAAATTTTAAAATTCAGGACACGTTTATAACTCTCATAAAACATAAGTTTCAGTATAAGTATATTCAATATTTAATTAAAGAATATTAGAGTAGTTAGGAATGTGAAAATATACGTACATAAATATTATGTAAAGACTAATACAGTATTGTATTTAAAAGGTAATTACCTGTTACAATGGTAGTATACTATGAAATTTTGAGACTACCATATTTCTTAGAAGTGGATAAATATAAATAATATATAGGTTTTAAAATAAGGAATATGTAAATTAGTAATAATGTATTAATTTATTATTTTACATTGGACTTAATTATTCCACTTCTAAAATACCGTCACCCATGAAAATATATATAACGAATTTTCATTTTTCAGAAACAAATGTTAACGCCTTTAAATTTAATTATAAGATCTTAAATGACTTGGCTGAATTAATAAAATAATTGGTTGTAATAGTTTCGAGAGCGCTTGGATCAATCAAATTGTAGTATCAATTACAAGACTTAC
Source organism: Hexamita inflata (assembly GCA_963988835.1). Taxonomy (NCBI): domain Eukaryota; phylum Fornicata; order Diplomonadida; family Hexamitidae; genus Hexamita; species Hexamita inflata. The sequence goes on along the minus strand of CAXDID010000466.1, from coordinate 31,677 downwards.
TAGTTTAGGAAAATGTTGATAATTGGAATAATCGTTGTGATGGAAATATTTTTTAATGTGCTGTTTTCGCGTTTCAAACGAATCATGAAAATATTTTTGAATTGTCGGAAAATGCCCATGATTATTTAGGTTGCTAAAAGTAAACATTTATGAACATACAAAAATTCAATTTTGGATTTTTGTGTAAGTATCTATTGTAATATCTCATTCAATGCAATAATGTGAGAGGTATTGTATATTGTGTAGATGAACAAATAATTACAACAATGGATTGAATATAACATTAATGAAAAATGAATTATTATCAAAAATGAACTAAATATGATATAGTCGAACCCAATAAGTTCATTTCCAAATTGGGCAGAACAAAAAATGTTCATTTAATTCCAATGTATCCAAGACGATAGAGGCAAAAATGTTCGTACCATATCAAAGTGTTCATTCCACGTTTGTTATGGTCAAATAGTTCATTTCCAACATAATCCTGTTTTCGCGCAAATAATATTATCGTGTTTACCTTCCACTTCAAAATGAAACAGTGATTTATGTTTTACTCAATGGTACGTAATTGGATTTGACTAATATAAAATTCTATACTATATCACTTAATTATTCAACTATTAGAATATTGTAAGATTTATATAACCACTTTAACGGTTTATCTTACATTCGTATTTATGCTTAAATATACTATTTAATCCATCAATTATATATATTTATATCGATTAATAACTAACTTTCTTATATCATATTGTTGATTCACAAGAATCAGTAATTAGAAACTGTTAAAAATACAATATAAATGTGAATATATAACAGTAATCAAAGATAATCATAACAAATGAGCCTAATCTAAACACTCTCCGTGCTTCTTGGTTTAACCACCTTTTCTCTGGAGTTGTAGTAGTGACTTCTAACTTATCTGTAACTTCTTGTTTACAATAATTCGCCGATGGCTTCAAAGTCTCTTCCGAACTTTTTCAGAGCGTTTTGGAAGACCCTGTCTTCTTCTTCGGTCCACTTGTTCCAATCGCGTTTCATCATATCCACCAAACTTGAGGTGTTGAAAAAAAAATGACTTCAACATATTTCTTGAAAAATATAAGTTCAATAAAAGCTTTCTTTTGATATTTTTTAAGATTACTATATTTAGTATTTGTACATTATATATTTATATATTTATATTGTTCTCAGTTATTATTATTATTTTAATACATTTTAATCAATCTTAAAACCTATCAAACTGATAGTTAGTATAGTCACATAAGTACAGTTAGAGAATCTAGACACAAATATAGACACACACATATAGAAAATATTATTGTGAAGATATTTTATAAAGTCTGGCTTAAAATCTTGCCATGAAATTCTGTAAAGCCGTGCGGGTGTATATTATGCCGTGCATAAGTACGTCTGTTCTATCAATTTTGTTCTTTTAAGTCCAAAATATCTGTCAACACAGGAAATGACAAATAATTAATATTAATATTCATTTTCAACTATTATTCGTGAGAGTTAGATGATTTTTCGGGTTTTACTAAATCATATCACACCATTTGAGTGAATTTAAATATTTTAATTCCTCAAAAGTTGAAAATGTTTATATCAATTTAATAATCGGTCCACTTTTCCCAAGTCCATTAAAATTGCATTTCAATTAATGTTTTAATATTCCAAATTGATGTTAATATTCATCTCTATTTTAAGAATTCTAGTTATAAATATAAACTTCAATATTCATTCAAAGAAAGTGAACGAACAGATATAAGGCGTCTCAAACGGCTGACTTCCAATCTTACCGTTTATTTTCGCCTTACATTAGATATTAGCTTTTTGATTATAATAGTGGCTTCTGATTTGAGCGTATGTTCTGGATGGAAGCTCTTCGTTAATCGAGCGAAAGTCCTTCCCGTACCGTTTCAAGGCCTTCTTAAAAATATCTTCTTCAGCATCGGTCCACTTTTCCCAAGTCCTAGGCGTCTGTGGAGTGAAATTATTTTCAAATGGATAAAGAGGTTTACAATACGAGCTCACTTATCAGATTCTCTAACGTAGACTCTGGCTTGGCCTTGGTTGAGGTAGACGTCGACGCTGCCGTCACCGTTTGCGTTGATGCACTCGCCGCTGATGACGTCGCAGATTCTGGCGTTGCCTTCGAATGGGGAGTTTGGAACTCTGTAGTGGACCTGGCCGGAGTTCTGGCCGGCGTTGGTGAGGGCGACCATGGCCTTGTTGCCTCTGGCGTAGGAGTAGAAGTTATTGGCGACGTAGAGTTCTCTTTGGTCGAGGGAGTCGAATGGGATTCTGTCTCTGAGGCTGTTGAGCTTCTTGATGAACTGGAAGTGGTTTCCGTTCTCGTTGAAGCCGACCCACCACATTGGGTGTCTGTTGTCTGGGTCGTTGCCGCCGTTCATGTCCTGTTCGGAGCCGTAGTAGAGAACTGGGATACCGATCCAGGTGTGCATGAGAGCGAGGGCGTTTTCGTACTTCTTCTTGTCGTTGTACTGGGAGAGGAAACGCTGGTTGTCGTGGTTCTCGAAGAAGACGCCGAGGTCCTTGACGTTGTCGCCGAAGGTGCTGGCGGCTTCGTGGAAGTTGTTGGAGATGCCCTGCATGGACTGGCCGCCGCCGATGGAGCTGCCGATGGTGAAGTAGAGTGGGTAGTTGAAGGTGGTCTGGACTTCTTGGTCGTTGGTGAAGGATCTGAGGTATGGGTAGGAGCCGTCGAAGACCTCGCCGATGTTGAACCATGGAGTGACTCTTCTGAGGTCTTTCCAGAAGTTGTGGTCGATGTGCTTGACGGTATCTATTCTGAAGCCGTCGAAGTTGAACTCCTTCTGGTACCACTGAGCCCACTTGAGGAGCTCGGATCTGACGAACTGGTGGTCTTGGTTGAGGTCTGGGAGGCCGGAGAGTCTGCAGTTCTGGACCTACCACTGGTTGTTCCAGTCGGAGACCTGGCAGTCGTTGTGGTAGTACTCGCCCTTCGGGAAGGTGGTGATGCAGGAGAAGTCCTGGGAGCCGCCGTAGCAGTTTCCGACGTGGTTGTAGACGACGTCAGCGAGGACCCAGATGTCGCGCTTGTGGGCCTCGTTGATCATGTCCTTGAGGTCTTGGGCGGAGCCGAAGTGTGGGTTGGTGCCGTAGAAGTTGGAGAACCAGTAGCCGTGGTAGGCCTGGTTGGAGTTCTGGGCCTGTTCGACGGTGGGAGAGATCCAAATCGCGTTGTAGCCGAGGTTCTTGATGTAGTCCAGCTTGCCGATGAGGCCCTGGTAGTTTCCGCCGCAGTACGAGTGGAGGTCGTTGCAGTTGTTCTGGTTGGTGCCAGCGAATCTGTCAGTGAGCAACTGGTAGATTCTGCGCTTGCGGAACTCTCTTGGGTCCGGGAATGCGAAGGTGGTCAGCAGTCCTAACATTGTTGGAGGTGGAAAAGTGGGACATTCGTGCTGTGCTCAGCAGCCTGTTAGTAACGTGAATTTATGCAATTCATTCCAGATAATAATAATTCGATTCATATTTAAAAAAGTTGAATATATATTGGGTGTAATCTTGGTATACAGCACATATTTATACAACTTTAAAAATTACTCAATCAATCTACACTCTTGTTTAGACAAAAGTCGTCAAACTCTTGTTTTGCAGTTCAATAGGATATAACGCCAGAAATCTATCAATCTATGCTGATTTGTGTTTAATATACATTTACATCCAATTATAAAGGAAATAATAATATTTCAATAATATTGGAATATCAATGTGTAATGATAATTTAGTCGTTGGAATTAGAACAATTGGATAATAAAGAAATAATAATATTATATTTAAATCTATTCACTTTTGTTTTCTGTTTACTATGTACATGATGATGTTTCTTTTGAAGTATTTGTCCTTTCCGACCATTTCCATGAACTTATCAGCGATTTGCGCCGGCTTCGCGTTCATTTCGTCAATTAGCTTGCACAATATTATTTTGTCGTGCACGCTCAGCGCTCCTTCGTACATAACCCTCTAAAACGACTTTTGGTAGTAATCCCTGAGTTATTACGCGCTCTTCTCTTGAACTTACTCTTGAACTTCTTTCCAGAACTGCGTTTGATTGTTATTCAGCAGGTACTCGTTAAGTAAAATGCACAATTACGCGCTGTCCACTTCTAATTCGTGTTGAATTCGGTTACTCAGAACGTTTTTAACGGCGATTTCGAACCTTGTTTGGAATTCACTAAACGGTTACTGTTTTACACGAACGGCAACTTACTTGAAAACGGGTTCTTATTTCTTCTCTTTAATTTATTCCTTTTTGTTCGAAAATGGAATATTTGCGTTTTATGAAGCATTTTATTATTCGGTAAATTTATTGGTTGATAATTCCTGGTTTTATTGCAACTGAAATAATTATTAGAGCTACGGATTTTTATAACTAAACGAATTAGCGAGTGAAGGCTGAGGTGTTTGAGATTAGAAGCATTTAGAAAGATACTCCATCAAACTTTGATTCATTAGAAGTGGTATTAAAATATTATGCTTCAAACTGCTAATATTTGTTAATTACTCAATTGTGAAACAGGAGAGATATGATAATGTGCCAAAACAGATTCATTGTATTTTCCATTACACCAATTAAAATATTAATAATTATAACAATAATATTATTAATGTAAACTGTATTACATGAAATTCGATTCCTGTCTATTGTATACACATAATAAATGGAGCTACCGCTGTTCATTTTTAATACATAAATAATAAATAAGTAATAAGTATATAAAAGAGTACTCAAATTATATTAAAATATATAAATATTATTTTTACTACGTTCTTAATACTATTACTTATTTCAATATATTTTTAGAATAAAAGAAGTCAGTATATAAAAAGAATGAAGAAAAAGGTACATGTTAAATAAATATATACTAATAAATATATACTAATAAGATTATTGGTTGGCTTTAAAACTATTATATTAATACTAATAATTAACTAAATATTGCAACAAATCACCACTTGTCGAAATGGACTCTTTCTTGGTGGAACTTTTCAACTTTCTTAGGCTCCTGGGCTTTCTTGCCTATGACGATCATGGCCATTGGAATCACAGCTTCTGGAATTTGTAGTTCTTTTCTGAAAGCAGCTACCACTGGGGCGTTGGGAGCGAGCCCGGTCCAAGTAGATCCGTACCCTATGATTTCAGCAGCCGTTATGATGTTCATGGTGGCGGCAGAGGCGTCTTACATAGCATAAGCAACTGGGTCGTGCTCTGGATACGCCTTAGCTGGCTCGTAGCAGACTATTATCGCGACCGCTGCGTTTGTGGTGAACGCGGCATACGGGTGGAGTTTGGCCAGCATCTGAAGCTATTCTCTTTCTTTGACTACGATGAAAGAAACTGGGTACTTGTTAACTGCTGACGGAGCGCTCATGCCAGCTAAAAGGAGCTGGTGTATTTCGTCATCGGTTGCGGTGTGCACGGTGAACTGGCGAATTGAACGGCGATCGGTGAGATGTTCCATAGATTATGAAGTGGAAGCAATTGTTTGCATGTGCTTCAAAATATATTATACTCGTTAAAACAAACGTTATGTATCTAGTAAATAGCTGGGTGAAGAATTGAGTACAAAATATTCACACTAAAAAATACTTATTTCGTGTATCGCTTTTCCATCTGAATTCGCTGCATTCTGAGAAAGAAAAGGTGTTTTCAAGTTGCAAATTTCAATGTATTTGAAGAAAGTATTGAGATTCAATAATTTGAGCAATGCTAAAACTTAAAGTATCTGGTAGAACATCGAGTATATTAATTCCAATGAACTATAGTTTCGTATTATCGAATCTTATATCAAACGATTATTTCAAAATAATGTTGTAAATAATTCTCTCACCACTTACCATAGTGCACCTTCTTCTGATCGAATTTCTCAGCCTTCTAACCGTTTTGAGCTTTCTTTCCAACAACTACCATGGCCATTGGAACTACTCCCTCTGGAATGTTGAATTCCTTCTCGAAGGCGGTTCTGATCGTTTAGTTTGGAGCGATTCCGGTCCAGGTTGAACCGTAACCGATCATTTCAGCGGCCGTGATGATGTTCATGGTGGCTGCTGACGCGTCCTGAACGGCCCAGATCATTGGATTGTGGTCTGGGTAAGCCTTTCCTGGTTCATAGCAGACGATGATTGCTACAGCGGCTTCTGGGGTGAATGCGGCATATGGGTGAATTTGTGGAACGCGCTTGAGCTGCTCTCTCTCATTCAGTACAATGAAGGAAACTGGGTATTTTCCCATGGCGGATGGAGCACTCATACCAGCTTGAAGGAGGGTGTGGATTTCCTCATTTGTGGCAGTGTGTAAGGTGAATTGACGGGTAGAACGACGATCGAAGATGCTTTCCATTGAAATTTGGAGCGGAAACGCGAGTAAAAAGTAGTTAATAAATATACGAAACTGAGAATAATTCGATAATTCATGTTATAAATGAATTAGTATATAGCTAGGTGTGCATATACGATATGTATTTTGCATTATTATACCAGCCTATATAATGAACTTGTAAGCTATACTTCATTTATTGTTACTATGTGTGTCATATTAATAAATTTACTTAAATATACATAACAATAATTAAATGTTGTCAGTTTATTATTAAACGAATATTAAAAAAGTTAAAGGGAAATATATATTATATCAGGTGTTGATTTAAATTCTTAACACAAATAAATATACAAAAATATCTATTATAAGATGTCTATATTGTGGTCTATGCCATAGATTCTATGGTACTCTATAAAAAATACACATACAGTTATGGGAGGTGGAATTGCTTTTTCTTGTTTACTATGTGAGTAATTATATATTAAAATATTTTGCCACTTCTAATGCGGATGACAAATTCCAATAAATAATCTCAAGTTGGAGATTATTCATGAACTACTCATTAACACAAGTCGGTATTTAATATTCCAAAAAGGAAAAATAGAAATTACCACATGCAATAAAAGGACGGCAATGACAAAAATAAACGCGGTAGAAGATGTTTAGGGAAGGTCAACTAATTCACTTAACAAACTTAGGCAGTTCTGAAGCGTTTGTATTCTCTTCATTTCTGGGTCCAACGGATGAATTCATAAAATATTGTACCAATCTGAACTAGTTATATCACTTGTTTAAGATGTCCCTGTGTAATTTCTACGTTTTAGTCAACAAAACTAATTTATGAAAGATTTTATCTCGAAAATATATGGTAGTTAAGCCTGATTGAGAAAAGAATAAGAGGATCCAATGATTGGTATACGGACGCAATATGTAATTTATAACTAGTAGCGCAAGCACTGGACCTGCAGAGGACCTCGGTGTTCATCTTCAACTGGGTCAATCTGAACGATTTTAGGTATTTCTTAATCACGAAAAACAATGGAGGACTTTTTCTTTCAATCTCAACCGGGAGCTCAAGATGAAGTATTGGTACTTCGCTTAATTAGAATTATAATTCAGGTAGTTACAGTCGCTTTCATTCTCAAAATACAAATAATGAATGCCTTTTTGTTTCTTGAAGAATGGAATCAAGTGGGTTAGTCGGGCCCAGCATTAAATAATATATTGATGCTACTCTAAAACAACAGTTATTTTACTTATGATCTTCCACTTCCATTTCATAATGAGAAATCAATTTTCTTGATTGTTAAATTATACAACGTTAGGTAAAGTTGAAACTTATTATTGAAGTATATACAGAGTTATATACGTTAATTATTGTAGCACAGCTATCCAAGGCTCAACCAGGCCTTGATGTGATTGAAGCACTTTACAAATCAATAGTAAATAGAGTTAATGAGTGTATTGATGAGGAGGGAGAACACACTCATTATTGAGCCGGGCAGTGATATAAGTAAGATTCAAATAATAAACTTCATTCTTCTTCCTAATTCAAAAAAGCATTTCGAGGGCCCACCACTGTATCATATTATCATTTAATTAGGAAAATAAATTAGTTGTTTTATAAAATCTAATAATTCTCTAATAATTCTTATTTTAACTCTCTTATTCGCTCGTGCAATGGCATGTGGCGAGAGAATTATTTATTTGAAAACTAATCATTTGGATATATTCATTTAGTATAAAATTCGAGGATATTATACGGAATAGGATTCAGTGTGTTGGAAAATATATACAAGCTATATTTATTTAGGTTAAAATATTACACAAATTGAATCTCAATACTTCTTCAAATACCCAAATACATTGAAATTTGCAACTTGAAAACACCTTTTCTTTCTCAGAATGCAGCAAATTCAGATGGAAAAGCGATACACGAAATAAGTATTTTTTAGTGTGAATATTTCATACTCAATTCTTCACCCAGCTATTTATCAGATACACAATCTTTGTTTTAACGAGTATAATATATTTTGAAGCACATGCAAACAATTGCTTCCACTTCATAATCTATGGAACATCTCACCGATCGCCGTTCAATTCGCCAGTTCACCGTGCACACCGCAACCGATGACGAAATACACCAGCTCCTTTTAGCTGGTATGAGCGCTCCGTCAGCAGTTAACAAGTACCCAGTTTCTTTCATCGTAGTCAAAGAAAGAGAATAGCTTCAGATGCTGGCCAAACTCCACCCGTATGCCGCGTTCACCACAAACGCAGCGGTCGCGATAATAGTCTGCTACGAGCCAGCTAAGGCGTATCCAGAGCACGACCCAGTTGCTTATGCTATGTAAGACGCATCTGCCGCTACCATGAACATCATAACGGCTGCTGAAATCATTGGGTACGGATCTACTTGGACCGGGCTCGCTCCCAACGCCCCAGTAGTAGCTGCTTTCAGAAAAGAACTACAAATTCCAGAAGCTGTGATTCCAATGGCCATGATCGTCATAGGCAAGAAAGCCCAGGAGCCTAAGAAAGTTGAAAAGTTCCACCAAGAAAGAGTTCATTTCGGCAAGTGGTGATTTGTTGCAATATTTAGTTAATTATTAGTATTAATAAAATAGTTTTAAAGGCCAACCAATAATCTTTTTAGTATACAAAAAGAGTTATAACTCACACCTAATACCAGTTAATAAAGATATAGTTAGTTTAATCAAAAGATATCAAAAGGCACAGTAATCCTTTTAGTATATAAAGCACATAATTCATTATATTTTTAGAAAGTTATTTATTTTAATTATTATATTAGCGTCTTTTTTAATATTATTGTACATTTGTAATATATTATAAATGTCATCATATCTGTTAAATCTGTTAACTAAAATTGTAATTACGTTTTCTCACAATATTATATCTTAACTTTAACAGTGGCTTAAATTACGTCATTTCGTGTTATTACTTAATCGTATTTATTAGTGTAATGTAACATTAATTAGTTCTAATTTTCCATTAAATATTATAAATTTTTTTATTTATATACACCTCAAGTTAGGTGACATGATTAAACAAAAATGGAATAAGTGGACCGAAGACGAAGAAAAAATATTTTAAAAAGCACTCAAAGACTTTGGAAAAGACTTTTAAGCAATCAGCGATTTGTTAAAATGTAGAACTTATCGATAGGTGAGAAGTCACTACTACAATTCTCAGCAATCACTTTCAAAGAAAAACACTTCAGAAAACATATAGTACCGGCTAATTTGCTATGATAATGAATGAATACTACTATATATATTATACTACTGTATACATTATAACTTTGATAATTAATACCTTAATTTGTTAAGTTAAGTGAAAACCAAACATCATAATAATATATGCGTACAAAACTGATAGGTGAAAAATGCAAAAGAGACTGTTTCTATAAATTAGGGTTTAGATTGATACTCATTATTCAGATATCTACACACCTTTCTGTATTTTAAATCATCATTATACAGTAATAGGTTAGCTCATTTTGCTAAGGCATTCATCTTCATTCATCATGTTTCAAACATATATTATTAATTTTAAACCACTTTTATAACAATTATTGCACTTCACTTCATTTATCGAAGAAACGTATGGAACTCTATCGTGAACTTGAAGAAATGGCAATAAATGATTAGTATTTCCCTTTTTATTAAATATCAACATAAGAAGGGCATTCTAATCGCTAGAGTAATTGAATCGTCAGCAACTGTTCTAAATAATTAGCTTCTGCTACAGAATTAGTGTGTGTCGTGCGTGTTATGAACTCTCGCGTGTTTTTAAGCACAAAAAGTTATAACAACATGGCATATATTGATGAATTCACTGTAAATCATTGGTCCTCATCAATTCGATAATCGAGTGAGTTCTATTTACAATATGATATATTTTTCGGTGGTTTTATCGTCCATTTCGAATCTATGCGTTTCATGAGCAGTAAAAATCGTCAACAATCATAATCAAATCATGCTATTCAACATATTGGTTCAATCTTAATGTATAATAGAAGTTGTTTAAGAAGTTATTAATGAATGTTAGTTTATATTAGTTTAAAATAGTTAATATGTTATAATACATTATAGTTATCTGGACCTATTTTATAGAAACTACCTCCCCTCGAAAAATGCATTAAACCGAATAACAGATAAGAAAATTATTATCTTGTTATTTTTATATTCAGCATGAAATTACATAAACATTACATGAATCATAACTATTAATCATTATTGCAATACATTATTTCCACTCTATTTTGTAAACTTTTACAATTATGGAGGTGCACTACTACAACACGCTAAAGCAATCTTCTTTTGACAAGTACTCTCAATTTCCTCTCTTTTACGCCTTAAGTTACCTTATTCTTCTAACTGAATGTCCATATTAACTCAAATAGTATACAATAATCGCACTAACCATTTATTTATCAGTCCTGTCCTTTCAGTTCGCCTTCGTTCAAACTTTCACCTCATTATATTTATCAAATTAAATTTCGGAGCTCCCGAAGAATTCGTTCGTTTTCAAGGAAATTGTCGACCATTTTAACATTTTAATATTTGTAAATTTGTTCGCGGTCTTCGTTTCGTATTCGTATTTTTAGTTCCTTAAAGTGAAAGTTGCGTTTATTTGGACCGTTTTGGGGGCGAACGGAAGTTATTTTGCGGGAGTGGGTTTGCAATTGGTTTTTTAACGGTTTAAAGTGCGACGGAACAATATTGAGTGAAATAATTGTTCAAATACATTTCTATTTATAAGGAGGAAGATCAAAATATTATCTAATTTATGAAGAAACTATTTTGAACCATGATTCCTTCTATTTTCCCTTGGGACAACTTCATTGGCCTACCTGTAATAATATTATATATAAATTCGTATAAGAAGAAGTTATATGTTGTAACTATAAGATAATATAAGTACTATAATATATAATACAATAAATGTAATATAATAAAATTTAAGGGCTAATTATGTATATCAATGTACAATGTGTAGAAATATAAATTTACAAATTTCCAATAGTTCTGATTTACTATAATTAAATTATAATGTACTTAAAAATTTGGATTTTAATGATTGTGTTCATTGACACAATCATTAATAACATGACTTCAATCAATATTATATTGTGTGTATTAGAAAATTACTTTTTATATGTCTTTTAATAAGTCTTAAAATATATCACAATAATTAACTTTACTATTTAACGAAATAATAAAGATTTCAGAATATTAAATTATTATAATAGCATTTTGATTTGATATACAACTGTAACTAATAATTTATGTAATATTCATGTTTAAACGCAAATGAATATATATTTTAACTAAATCAAACACTTCATTGAATGGATATGATAAAACGAGACTGGAACAAGTGGACCAAAGACGAAGAAAAAATATTTTAAAAAGCATTGAAAGAGTTCGGAAAAGACTTCCAAGCTATCAGTGATTTACTAAAGAATAGAAGCTATAGACAAGTAAGAAGCCATTATTATAATTCTCAATGTGAACAGAAAAAGCAAACGTGTAATTACACAACACAATATCAGCTTATTTGTTTTGATAGTCTCTGATTTGATAAATTTCATATTTAATTAGTTTAATTTAAATATTACTAAATGTAGTTACATTTCAAAATGAATGCTAAGATCAATTTTTGTTTAAGAACGTTATAGTTATATTACATTTATATTACCATATCATATCATAATATTATATTAAAATCTCAAGCTATATAATTTGTTTAAAATACTGTATTCTAATGATTCGAATTCTATTAATTCTATTAATGTTTTGTTTTATTATGTTGTTATATGTATCTAACAACTACATACTGAATTTCAATATTCAAACTATTTCACTCCCAAATGATTTAAATATAGAAATAGAAACCAGTCCATCTAGAGCAAATAACCTTTCCATTCAAACAGAAACCACGAGAATACACTAGTGTCATCGTGAACGTAAACAACGACTAGATCCGCGCTGTCTCCAGAAACACAACAACTTTCAACGATGTCCACTTGTTCAAGCTCATGAAGAAAACAAAGCTGTTCGACGAGTCAGACGACGAGAAGGACTTCAAGAACGACCTGGACCGCATCAACTACAGCTACAACAGAAATAATGTTCTTTTCAGTATTCAACACAACATATTTCTAATGAGATCTTGGAAATCAATTTTAAACAAAGTGGATGAGTATATTGGAGTTGACTTAGATATGATTACACAGCGGAATAGAACAATAGAGTAATTGAAAGAATCATACAATTATCAAGTTAAACTTGAAGCTGAAAAGAAAAGATTTGCAAAACTTAAACTTTAAATGTAAGAAGAACAATGATTCAGATATTGTACTCTTATTAATAACTTACTTTCTATTACATTTTTCATTATTCATATTTTTGGAAATTTAGAATTAATTTAATATATACAATAAATAAAAACTATATTTCACTCCTAACATTAGATGCCTAGATTTTCATCATTCGTAAGTGATCACAAGAGGTATTTTTAGTATGGCGACACTTTATTTGTATAACAAGTACCGTTAGACGCCTCGTGCGCGTATTAGTTTTCATCGATATATAACAATTTCCCTCAATTAGTATAAGACGGAGCGATTTTTGCTTTAAAACAGCCATAATAATAATTTGTATACTGTATATGTCCAGAAGACTACCAGTACTAGTTATTGCGCTTTTTTGACTTTATTTATCTTACAGCTAAAGGAGTCAACTCAGTGTTATAAAACTACGATGAGGTGCAGATGCAGTTTGGTGGCGAAGAGTTTTCTTTGAATGGTAAAGTACAGGATCTAATAGGTGTTCATCAGAACGAGCGAATCTTTTTGAGCGTAACTTTGGATTCGTTGAAGTAGAAGTTGGACCAGTTGAAGCTGAATTTGATGCAGATCACGCAAGTTAAGCTCGAAGTGCGCATTTCGTGCAAGGATTAGTGCTTTTTCCTATCATTTTATCTCGCCTTACTTCCAGCAACTACTAAGCACCCTGTGTACTCTAAAATCGCGCTTAACACACAAACGCTTACTTTATTGACATCAAAGAATCACTCACCGACCTATTCCAAGTTTATGAAGGACTTAAAATAAAAATTCAGCTCCAACACGCACTACATCCTGGATTTGAACCCAGATCTCGAGAAGCTGACTCAATTCGCTCTCCTTAAGAATTTCAATTTGCTTAAAGGGCAAAATGAGTAAAAGCTCAAACTTAAAGGTGAAGACTTCCTCGACGCATTAAAAGAGTAAGCTGACGTCTACGACGTTCAACACTCGTAATTTTAATAAGAGTACGAGTTCGTAATTGCTAAGCGCAAACTTGTTTTGAAGCGTTAGCAGTTAAACTACATCACAAATGTAATAAACCAATTCAACAATACGAACCAACCACTGAACTCGTTCAGACTCGAGCTGAGCAACGTAAGCAATGATTCAGTTATTTAAACGCAAAATAAACAAGATTAAGACACTTCGGATACATCCGCGCTATCAAATCTTGATTCGGAGAATAACAATTACAAGAATGAAGCGGAGAGCGTTCTGAACAAAATATTCAACCAGAAGGAAAACAACGAGCTTAAGAGCTAAAGGAACAGCCTCCACATAAAAATGAGCCAAACTATTTAGAAAATGGACGAACTAGAAGCCAAAGTGCTTAACGACCAAATACTCAAACAACAAACACAAATAAAACGCACTCAAACATAAATCACATACCACAACTCAATGATAAGGCAAAGGCTCACGAAACCGTTCTCAAGGAGCAAAGTGAGCGACATCGTGAGCAATAATAAGAACAAACACACAGTAGGATTCTCAGAACTAATCAAATCGGGCGCAATTTAGAAAATGGACAAAAATTCAAGAGTGGAAAACGGATTTGATAACCAAATCATCATATTCGACCAAAAAGAGCTCAGCTTGCGCTTGTACGCAGCACAGAACTCAGTTGGAATTTTAAGAGAGCTGAAAACAAAGGATCTGTTTATACTAGATAACTACTCAGACGAATTCCCAAAAGAATTCGAAACAGAGCTGGTATTACTCGGATTTTAATAAATATACTAAAATTACGGCCTAGTGGGGTTGAGCTGGGGCAATTCCATCTTCATCGTACTGGAAAATGAAATGCAATAATGGATAGACCACATGGTTTCAGAAAAAACTCAGTTATTACAATCTCAGTGATGATTTCAGTATTATACTTAAGAAACTATAACATCAAATCACCCACAAAACAAACGTAACTATGAATGTGCACGCAGCCACAAATACTGTTTTTCTATAAGTACCGCTTATTTATTCTTGCACTACAGACTTCTCTAAATCAGTATCCTCATTATTTACTTTCATTTTTTATATTAATGCATCTCTTTTAGAAATTTAGTTTCTTAAAGATTCATCTTACGCGTCAAATTTCTGAAGAACCTATCCTACAGATTGTAGTAGTTCATTGTTGCTAAATTTTAATTACGAAATAACATTTTGCATGCTATCTTCTTGAACAGAAGTTAAATATCGTGAAATTTAGTAACTTTACATGTAAAGTGGTAATTTATCGATTATCATTCTATTTATCATTATAAATATTGTCACTTCATTATTAATAAATGGATGAGTCATCTTCTGAAGGAGCTGCGGTGAAGAAGACGTTTAAAGTGACTGTTCTTGGTGATGGTTCTGTGGGTAAGTCTTCAGTATGCAATCGTTTTTGCAAAGATTTCTTTGCGCGTGAGTATAAGCAGACATTGGGTTTGGACTTCTTTTCTCAGTCTATGAACATGCCTGATAAATCTGAGGTTGTGTTCAATTTGTTCGATATTGGTGGCTAATCTTTATAGTCTAAGATGTTGAAGACCTACGCTGCCGGCTCCGATGCCGTTCTCCTTGTTTATGATTTAACCTCTTTGGAGTCGCTTGAATCTCTGGTGTAGTGGAAGAAGTTGTCATAATTGCCTGATTCGTGCACGTGTATAATGGTTGGAAATAAATCCGATTTGGCTACGAAGAGAGCGGTGTAGGGTGTGCATTAGGAGCGTGTTGCGCTCGAGCTCGGTGTGAAGAAGCAGTTCAACATCTCGGCTCTCACTGGCGATCGTGTGTAGATGATGTTCGTTGCTCTAGCCGGCCTACTTACAAATTAAGATGTTGAGAAGTTGATGCTCGAGGAGAGGAAAGTGGTCAAGGCCGTTGTTAAAGAGGAGGACCTCAAAACAGCTAGCGCGCTCAATTAACAGGGGACTGCGATTGGGAAAGTGCAAAAGCAAGCCTACGACGTCATCAAAGCCGAAGTGGCCGAGGGACAAAACAAACCGGATGTGCAGAACGCGCCCGTTAAAAAGAGGCTATGTGGGGGAATGTGAGACAGTTCGCAGTCGTTTATTAAAAAGTAGTTTTTAGAATTTATTGTTAATCATAAAAAGCAAAATAAAAAAGTTGAATAAAAAATTTTGAACACATAGTAAATACTATAATATTATTAGTAATATAAGATAAGAAAATAAGATCTCAGTTCCAAAATAGCAAAAATGATCAAAAATGATAAAAATATTGAACTCATTGTTGAAAAAATAGCTCACTCAGCATCCGAAATACCATATAGAGTACAGTTCCGAAATTTCCAGAGACTTTATTTTATATGAAGATGTCAATATAGCCATTCGTTATAAATATTCGTTATATAACAATAAATTAATATTTCCATTCTAGATCTAAAAAATCAAAGTGTTACGTACGTGTTATGTACGTATCATTATAGTTCTATTATTGATAATTTGATTACAGAAAATATACTACCTAGAAGTGGACAGCGCGTAATTGTGCATTTTACTTAACGAGTACCTGCTGAATAACAATCAAACGCAGTTCTGGAAAGAAGTTCAGGAGCAAGTTCAAGAGAAGAGCACTTAATAACTCAGGGATTACTACCAAAAGTCGTTTTAGAGGGTCATGTACGAAGGAGTGCTGAGCGTGCACGACAAAATAATATTGTGCAAGCTAATTGACGAAATGAACGCGAAACCGGCGCAGATCGCTGATAAGTTCATGGAAATGGTCGGAAAAGACAAATACTTCAAAAGAAACATCATCATGTACATAGTAAACAGAAAATAAAAGTGAATAGATTTAAATATAATATTATTACTTCTTTCTTATTCAATTATTCTAATTCCGACGATTATATCATCATTAAACATTAAAATTCCCATATTAATTGAATATTATGATTTCCTTTATAATTGGATGTAAATGTATATTAAACACAAATCAATATGGATTGATAGATTTCTGGCGTTATATCCTTTTGATCTGCAAAACAAGAGTTTGACGACTTTTGTCTAAACAAGAGTGTAGATTGATTGAGTAATTTTTAAAGTTGTATAAATATGTGCTGTATACTCGGATTACGCTTGATATATATTCAACTTTTTTAAATATGAATCGAATTAATATTATCTGGAATGAATTGCATAACTTTACGTTACTAACAGGCTGCTGAGCACAGCACGAATGTCCCACTTTTCCACCTCCAACAATGT
This sequence comes from Hexamita inflata, assembly GCA_963988835.1. Lineage (NCBI taxonomy): Eukaryota > Fornicata > Diplomonadida > Hexamitidae > Hexamita > Hexamita inflata. The sequence goes on along the minus strand of CAXDID010000466.1, from coordinate 14,723 downwards.
TAGGACTGCTGACCACCTTCGCATTCCCGGACCCAAGAGAGTTCCGCAAGCGCAGAATCTACCAGTTGCTTACTGACAGATTCGCTGGCACCAACCAGAACAACTGCAACGACCTCCACTCGTACTGCGGCGGAAACTACCAGGGCCTCATCGGCAAGCTGGACTACATCAAGAACCTCGGCTACAACGCGATCTGGATCTCTCCCACCGTCGAACAGGCCCAGAACTCCAACCAGGCCTACCACGGCTACTGGTTCTCCAACTTCTACGGCACCAACCCACACTTCGGCTCCGCCCAAGACCTCAAGGACATGATCAACGAGGCCCACAAGCGCGACATCTGGGTCCTCGCTGATGTCGTCTACAACCACGTCGGAAACTGCTACGGCGGCTCCCAGGACTTCTCCTGCATCACCACCTTCCCGAAGGGCGAGTACTACCACAACGACTGCCAGGTCTCCGACTGGAACAACCAGTGGTAGGTCCAGAACTGCAGACTCTCTGGCCTCCCAGACCTCAACCAAGACCACCAGTTCGTCAGATCCGAGCTCCTCAAGTGGGCTCAGTGGTACCAGAAGGAGTTCAACTTCGACGGCTTCAGAATAGATACCGTCAAGCACATCGACCACAACTTCTGGAAAGACCTCAGAAGAGTCACTCCATGGTTCAACATCGGCGAGGTCTTCGACGGCTCCTACCCATACCTCAGATCCTTCACCAACGACCAAGAAGTCCAGACCACCTTCAACTACCCACTCTACTTCACCATCGGCAGCTCCATCGGTGGCGGCCAGTCCATGCAAGGCATCTCCAACAACTTCCACGAAGCCGCCAGCACCTTCGGCGACAACGTCAAGGACCTCGGCGTCTTCTTCGAAAACCACGACAACCAGCGTTTCCTCTCCCAGTACAACGACAAGAAGAAGTACGAAAACGCCCTCGCTCTCATGCACACCTGGATCGGTATCCCAGTTCTCTACTACGGCTCCGAACAGGACATGAACGGCGGCAACGACCCAGACAACAGACACCCAATGTGGTGGGTCGGCTTCAACGAGAACGGAAACCACTTCCAGTTCATCAAGAAGCTCAACAGCCTCAGAGACAGAATCCCATTCGACTCCCTCGACCAAAGAGAACTCTACGTCGCCAACAACTTCTACTCCTACGCCAGAGGCAACAAAGCCATGGTCGCCCTCACCAACGCCGGCCAGAACTCCGGCCAGGTCCACTACAGAGTTCCAAACTCCCCATTCGAAGGCAACGCCAGAATCTGCGACGTCATCAGCGGCGAGTGCATCAACGCAAACGGTGACGGCAGCGTCGACGTCTACCTCAACCAAGGCCAAGCCAGAGTCTACGTTAGAGAATCTGATAAGTGAGCTCGTATTGTAAACCTTTTTATCCATTTGAAAATAATTTCACTCCACAGACGCCAAGAACTTGGGAAAAGTGGACCGATGCTGAAGAAGCTGTTTTCAAGAAGGCCTTGAAACGGTACGGGAAGGACTTCCGCTCGATTAACGAAGAACTTCCATTGAGATCATACGCTCAAATCAGAAGCCACTACTATAATCAATAAGTTAATAACGAAACTAAGGCGAAAATATATGGTAAGAATGGTAGTCAGCCATTTGAGACGCCTTATATCTGTTCGTTCACTTTCTTTGAATGAATATTGAAGTTTATATTTATAACTAGAATTCTTAAAATAGAGTTGAATATTAACATCAATTTGGAATATTAAAACATTAATTGAAATATAATTTAAATATATCTACTTATAAACAAATTGTTTTAAAATACTTCACCAATTGGTTAACAAACAGTCAAAAAGTTGTAATTTGTAGATTTTCTCACTCGCTCATGTTCCATGTCTTCAATTGTCGACGGTTACTCCGAGCCCGTCCGATCCAGCGTTGCCTTGGGCTTCGCCTTCTTGCCTTGCTCCCACACCCTCGAGGCCTGGCGGCGCTCGCGGTGCCCTTCTTCCGGTAGCTTGACGGTCTCTCTAACCTTACTTTGTCGCGATGGTGCCTTCATGCAGAGCATTAGTGATCAAGCTGGTGTAATGCAGCTTGGCTTCTTCGTTAGCGCGCGCTACTGCAAGGCAGCAGTGTTTGCTTAGGAAGGAGTCCGTGATCTCTGGCAGGAATGTTGTTAGCATGTTCATGGATTTCTCGTACACAGTGCCGTTGTAACGAAGAACGAGTGGAATCACCCGATTATCGCCATACGTGCCGGCGTTTCGGTTGTAAGAATATTATTTTAATTTTCTTATTGTAAATATGTCTTTAAAATGATGTAACCTTATCCTCAAAATATAAGTGAAATTTCATGTGCTTGGGATGTTAAAATTTAAGTTGCTATTTATATATGTAAATTAATTATTTAATTTTAGACGAACCCATTTAAACGAACACAATCAAAAATAAAAGTTGTTAATTTCAACGTTTTCATAAACAAAAATGAGGTTAATACTGAACAGAAATAATAAAATGACTTAACTGTAACCTTATCATCAGTACTAAGGCTCTATTTAATCATTCCATCTTCATCTCATAAATCATGGCAATCCACAAATCCAAACGTACTTACACAATAACGTTAACCTCAAACTTATCTCAATATCATACCACATCTTCTAGGTTTATCACTCGAATAGCCTCCTCATACAACCTGAGTTCGGTACTTGAACTAACATTCAGTAAAATATAAGTATTAAATTCTTATTTTCTTCTTTATTAATATGGCTTGTATAATAATGACTGAGTGAGCCATAGATTTTTACGATAGAAGAAAACATTACACCGTAAATTACGTCTGGTCACCCTTTTTCTCTGATCATCACATTTCTATTTTTATTTTTAAGATATACAATATATCTTATTATTAATTTAATGAAGAATATAACGATATAATTGAATACAAAGCTACAAAATTATTTCAGATATCACAATTTAAATTTGATATGTTATAATTGCAATTATATTTTTACCATTTTAGTGTGTGCTGTTGCAAAATATAGGCGAGACAAGAACTATGTATACAAATTGTTGCTCAGTTTTAAAAGTTCAAACATTTTTTATTCATTTGAAATCAATTTGATTTCACATAATTGAACACCTCACAAGTTAGATGAATGTTATAAAACGATATTGGAACAAATGGACCGAACAAGAGGAACGAATCTTTGAAAAAGCATTGAAAGAGTTTGGGAAAGACTTTCAAGCGATCAGCGAATTAATGAAGACTAGAAGTTACAGATAAGTTAGAAGTCATTACTATAACTCCAGAGAATAAGATAAAAGGAAATAATGCTAGGACAATAAATAATATCAGCTCATTTGTTATGATACAGTTTGATGTGATGTATATTCGGTATTTTAATCGAACATATGATGAACATATTATTTCATTTATTGCTAAAAGAAAGCTTGAGAATGATAACAACATCCTAGTAATCTTTATAAGGTAAAGACACGTAAAGAAACATTATGTGAATATTTAAACGATTTAGTTTTTCTAAATTCATATTCAGTTATTTAAGACATAATTTAAAATAATAATATACAGCAACTTACTACAGACAATCAAATAATTTCACTCCTAATATGATATAAATACAAAAATAGAAACCTTTCCACCTAGAGCAAATAACCTTTCCATTCAAACAGAAACCACGAGAGTACACTAGTGTCATCGTGAATGTAAATAATGACTAGATCCGAGCTGTCTCCAGAAACACAACAACTTTCAACGATGTCCACTTGTTCAAGCTCATGAAGAAAACAAAGCTGTTCGACGAGTCAGACGACGAGAAGGACTTCAAGAACGACCTGGACCGCATCAACTACAGCTACAACAGAAATAATGTTCTTTTCAGTATTCAACACAACATATTCAAAATGAGATCATGGTTAACTTCTTTAACCAATGTAGATGAGTAAGTCTACTACGGTAAATCTAGATATCATTCAATAAAGAAATAATACAATAGAATTTCTAAAAGGTCAACATAACTATTTGTCAAAACTAGAAGCAGAAAAGAAAAAATTAAAATTTTTAAATGCAAAAATATCTGGAGTGATTTTAGTGATCAATGATTAAATTTATATTAAACCAAGAAGATAAATCATTCTTTGCCTTTTTCCTTTTCAGCTTTGATTTACTTCAAATCTTGGATGGTCTTTCCTTGGAATATCACCCCCTTTTGTTTGTAGTAGTTTATCATGTTGGCCCAGGTCTCATCGCTTTCAAGAGTGGTTGCGTTAGCAATCATAATGAAAAGCTTTCTGGCTCTTGTCATGGACACGTTCAGTCTTCTCTTATCTTTCAAGAAACCTATGTTTCCGTCAGTGTTGCTACGAACAGCTGAGAAAATTATGATTTCTTTTTCTCTTCCTTGGAATCCATCAACGGAGTTAATTTCAATGTCTTGAGAAATCTTAGAAATCTCCTTCAGAAGCAAGGTTTGTTGAGCTGAATATGGAGTAATGACACCAATATCCTTAGCAGTCACTTGATATTCCATTAGTAAGTTTCTTATGAGTTGGCTAATCATGTCTACTTCTTGTTAGTTGGTATAACTTTTAGTGGACTCGATACGTTCTTCTCTACCCTTGGTTTCGATGAAGATACTTGGGAAGTTTGTCTTTATCAATTTTGAAATTCCGTTTGGAAGAACGATACGTTGTTTTAACATACGTGTGGAGTCTACGACACCTGGTCTGATAACACCTTTGTAAAACTCAGAGTTGGCGAATTCAAGCAAACCAGAGTGCATTCTATATTGGATGTTGAGTTGTTATTATCCAACTCCCAACTGTAATAATCTTGAATACAATGATTTGGAAAATCCACAGCTTTACAGACCCTTGAATGAAACAGTGGGACCAAGTTAATTGTGATCACCGATAATGATGACGTGCTTGGTTGTATGTTAGATAGCAATCATTTAGTCAGGTTCAATAGACTGGCTAGATTCATCTAATACTACTGCGTCAAATACGAGTCTACGCAATCTACTATCTCCAGAAGTAGCGGCTGTGCAAATAATAACATCAACTTTATTCAATTCGTATTTTTCAACATTTTGCATATAAGATTTTGGATCATATTTTTCAGTTTATTACTCTTACCAGTCATTAAATAGCTCTTCAGAAAGTTGATAAACTTTCAAAGCTTAATTTTATTCTTCTGTGATCATCTTCATGCTAACATACACCTTGTTGTCAATGTTTTATTCAATTATTTTATTCAAAGAAATTTGAGATATTTCATCAAGTTTCTTATAATTTAATGATTCGTCTTCAAGTGATTTAGCATAGACACGCATAGCATTTAAGTTAAGTTTTTTGCAGAAGACAGCAATGTTGTCAGCTGCAATGTTTGAACCTGTGCAGCAAAGAACTTTTGCTGGCTTTTTAGACTTATGTAATTGGAGCAAACCTTGAATGATACATGAGGCTATCAAAGTCTTACCACCACCAGGGCAACCTTGGATCATTGATATGCAATTGGTTAAAACTTTTCTAATAGCTTGATCTTGTGCTTCGTTAGGAGCGAAGCCCATGTGTAATTACACATGGGAGGTCAAGTTAGCCATTATTTCGTCGATGTTGGTTTGCGGTAATATTTACTTGGAATGCTTCTTGATTTCCTCGTCAATTGTAGCATTATTCATACCGAGCAAGATTTAGTAAAGTTTAGTTTCTTTGAGATTGTTTTGAATGGCTTCGACAGCAACAATTTGACGTTCGACAACTTTGGATTATTCAGATTTTTGGACGATAAATCTGATATTATCTTGAAGTCTCCAAACGTCGTGACCGTTGAATATTTTGGTGTTACCAAGTGCAGATTCTTGAACAACGTCTGAGAATTTAAGTCCACCGATTTCAATGTTGGCGAAGTCTTTGAATTTAACCAATTTATCTTCTGGAAGTGGGGAGTGACATTTAAGAACAAGATATTCGTTGTTGTCAGCGATCATAGTGTTGAATTGAGTGATGACTCCGTTAACATCAGTGAGTTCAACAAGCAGTGAATCTCCCATTTTGATGATTTAGCCGTTGATGGTTTCATATCTGTTCCACCCGGTGATTACGAATTCGAATGCACCAGTTCTTGGTTTTTATCTGACGTAGATCAAGCTTGGCTGGAATTCCTTGGCTTTTTATTGAGCAGTTAGTAAAGTGTGTTGTAAATCAAGTTCGAGAGCTTGCTTGAACATTTAACTGTAGTTAACTTGGTAGTTTAATACTTTGTCGATGTTGCGTTGTATAGCAGCATCAGTTGAGCTAACAATGTTATGAACTTGATCCCATTGAATTAAGCCTTCTGAATATTCTTTTTGGAAATGTCTGAGAATAAGTGGTTCGCCGTTGTTACAAACGATGTCTTTAACTTTCTTGTCGAATCTGGAGGGGAACTTTGGGAGGAACTTTCCACTGGCTTCAATTTGCTTTAGTTTATCGGCTGCGGATTCCTGTTGGATGAGGACCATTGCAGCGTTTTCAACTTTCAAATCGGATTGATTCTTCATTATCTCGAAGGCTTGAGCGTCTTGTCCTTCCTTTGGCTTGAGCTGGTCAGTTTCCTGCTGGAGCTTGACTATTTCAGTTGTTGGAACTGGAATAAGTTGGACACTGAACTGCTTGTTAGAGATGAACTTGGTTGGGATTACCATTGAAGTCCAAGAATCGAGCTCGTTAGACTGAATGCACTCACGGTGGCAAACAAAGACGATCTCATCGTTCTCCTGCAAAAAGGCCATACGCATAGCGTTGTTTTGACCGCAAACGCAACATGAAGGATCTTGATTTCCAACAGTGTTGTATGGATATGAAAATGAAACGTGCTTCTCGTCAACAAGATGCTGATAGGCATGAGACTTTGTTTCGTCACCCAACTTCTGATTACAAAACCATTTGTTGCAATCCTTGCATTAAGCTAGGAATTGACGACAGGCGAAGCCGCATATAGCGCAAGCTGGTTCAGACGACATTAAATGAAGCGAAATCAAAAAGACATATTTAATCAAATATAGTAAAATCAGTATTTATTATACATATTTTTACACTTCACTCCTCCACATATGGTTAGCGTTTGGAGTTTTGAAGGATTTATAATATTTTCAGTGCTGGCTATTTGCACATGTGCGTATCTAGCTAGGACGCCCAAGATTAAGAATTTCATTTTGGCCGAAAAACACGGTGTGCGAGGAACATTCTATAAAGCAGCTGTAGTTGGAATAAGATTGCACTGGATTGTTGCTATTATTTGTGTGGTGCTAGGCGTTTACAAGTTATTATTCTGATGTTATTTTTGTTTTATTTATACAACTAAACAGTTTAACTAAACTACTAAATAGTTGTTAACTTAAAAAGTTATTATATCTGTATCATGCTCATTTTGTTTAAGCATTGATTTATGCTATTTATAACAACAGAATGCTGTTCACTGAGAAGATATTTGTTGCTAGACAATATTTTATTGTGATAGAGAATCTAATAATAATCTGGCTATCAGCTACAAAATGTCAAGCCTCTGAAGAATTATAGCAAATTTGTTCCAATTATTAATACCAAATCTCATTCTATAAAATAACATAAAATTATAATTCCGTTTTGAATCAACCGTAAAATTAATCATTTCAATCTACACATATAAAACAATGAACCATTATCAACAATAGATCAATTTACTATTTCATCGTTTTAAACTGTAAATAGATCAGCTGTTTATTTTGAAGCGTTTATTTTTCTTTTGTTCTAAAGACACAAATCAATTTTTCTGCTCCGTTTTCAGTTTTATTTTTCTTCAGTTTTATATCCATTTTCAAGTTTGTGTTTTCATTTTTGATTAAGATATAAAACGTTAATACCAATATCAACCAAAATAAAAATAACCTATATACAAAATGTGACTCTTAAACATAACCTTATCAACAACGCTCAATTTAATCATAGAATCAAAACCTGTATATAAACTGTCTAAATGTAAAGTATTGTAAAGTTGATCACTTTGCAATTTGTTAATCAATATTTACACTCATTTTGTGTGATACTTTTGAAATAAACTTTGTACGTTATTCAATACAACATTTACTATTTGTTAAATTTATCGGTGTTTATTATTGATAAATGCAATACATTCAATTGCAAACCTTTCGAGATCAATAGTTGTTTACATTTTATGAATATGAATTACAATTTTCATATTTACATGAAATCCAAAATGATTTGATCCTATATGCCTTTTGAGCGTATAATTATAATTGATTTTTTCAAATATTACACACCAATTGAGGATGTTCAAATGTTGCATTAAGAAGTCGCGTTTTGTCGACTTCATAGATAGGCCTGCCTCTACGAATTATACCAATCAACAACAACCAAAAACACCACATTCATTTTAAGCTAGTATTAAAATGCTTAACTCTGCCTCTCAGTTGAGCTTTAAATCATCATTGATGGAAATGAGCGAGGATCAAGGCGTTTTAGAGACACTCAATGTAACATTGTAAGAGAATGATGTAAGAGAACCAGCGGAAGATAGCAATTTAGACGACTTTTTAGTTTTTGAACACGTATTGTGATCATATTTTGATATTAACTTAATTCATCTGTCATCGCATTCATACATGATCAGATTAAGATGTCCCAATATCGATTGATTGCATTTTGTGTATTACTAATAATATTATTACTGTGTACACTTAATATTTTAATATAACTCCTATGTAGACAAATTATATAAATTTATAATTTATAAATAACACTGTAATTCGATTTACAATGAATAATGTAAAGTGGGTAAATGTGGTTAAATAATATATATTAGTAGCTAATATTTGATTTCACTTCAAAATGCGGTGTTGCATTAAAAAATAGAGTTATGTCCAGATATTGGATGATTCGCCTCGTTCTGGTTCCAAATAACACTAAGCCAAATAATATACTCCAAATTCACCGTAGTCCTTTAAAGCTAGTATTAATGAATTGCATTCGGCTTCTGCTGCAAATTTTGATGTCGCGAATACAAGCATAAATTACGATGATTTATCCTAAAATATAACTATAGCGGAAAGCGATGTGAATATTCCATTCGTTGAAGACAGCTCGCTAGATCATTTCAAAGTTATAGATCAAAGATATTGAATTTTATTGCACTAGAATGAGTACATATTCTATTATTTAGCTTTATTTAAATATAAACTAACTTCGCTCTTTTCTGTTTGGAACTAGTTTGGTTCAGCCAAAATCTGATTTGAACGTTTAACTAAAACAAGAAATAAAAGGTTAAAATTAAACGGGTTCTAAAACATGCTATTAATTTCGTATATTATAAGATAACATTATTTATTAATTCTGTGTTTTCAAATAAGTTTAAAATGATTATAAATGACGTGATGATGGCCAATTGAAGTTAATTCGCTTTCAATAATTGATCTTCAACGGCTTTATTAGGAGATTTTACTAATAACGCCGTGCGAGACATTTGGTTAGAGAGGAATGTTTTCTTATTTATCAGAAGTTAGAAAGGAAATGTGATAATCAGAGAAAAAGGGTGACCATGGACGTAATTTATGGTGTGATGTCTTCTTTAAATATAAATGTACAAATGTATAAATGTGGTGATATTTCATAAATAATATTCAGTCGAGAATTACCAATAACAATACTTTACCTGCTAAAAATTATGATATTGAGTAATGTCTTCTAATTTAACGGCTTATGTTTATTATTGATCTAAGATTTTGACGTAATTTGTGATACATTTATATTTCTTTTAAAAGGGATTTCGATTAGTTTGTGTAATTTAAACTAGCTATTTCTGGGTATATAAAATATAATTATGTATTATAATAATCTCTGATATTATTCAATATAAGACGTTTATTTAAAGTATCCTTAGACTAAATTTTTAGATATGCAATAGGTAATCGAGATAATCTAGTGTTTTCAAATCTTGAAAAACAAAACTATATATTGACGCCGATTTAGTATAATATGATATTTGGTGGAAGATAATCTCACACTTCAAATGAGCGAATTCGTTTCAGCTACTGAAAAGGCTGAATAAGTCAATTTACCGCAAGACACTCGGTAACAACGTAAAAACTTTATATTGAACTATTTTTCGATGGGAATTGTTGCTGTTCTACTCGCTCTGATTGGAACGCATATTTACATTACAGCTGATTATTTCAACTCTTTCGTGAGTTTTTACGGCTATTATAATTATTGCGTGTTCAATTTAATTAAACTGATCATTCTTCTGTTCACATTGAACATGTATGTTTTATTCACCAGGCGAATTTACAACAAGGGGAGAATGTGCTGCAAATCTAAACCACTGAGTCCGCTTTCTAAAGATTAAATAATTTTTGTTTACACTTGCTTCATTTTTGTTATAATCGCGTTTATAGTTGATCTGGTAATTTTCATGAACCAGTTCATGAACGTGAGCTACGGACCAGTGACAGTTATAAACGGAGGACAAACGCAAATTCACTGGTACACAGACAAAAAATCCGGTTCAACTGTTAAAACGAACAGTAAAATCTACTCAACTGACGAACTAACGAAATTTCACAACGTTCTCGTTGACGAAACTAATTTCGACTACTAAATAGATGGAATTGATGCAAACTTCACCTATTAGCTGCCAAATGATATAAATAAGTTCATTGTGATGACCGATATACACTGCATCGACCAATACACGCACAATATGGACTTGGACTACGATTTTAACCTCCTTGTCGGAGATTACTCATACGGCGGGTTACCACACGAATTCGCGAGAACATTCAAGAATATGCACCAAAAACCGGTTATAATGGCCGTTGGAAACCACGACGCACTAGGTTATCACGATTAACTGGTTCAAAGAGAAGCTAATTTCTATTAACGCATTGGCAAACTTGGCTTCTACTTTTTGTTCGTTATGAAGACGAATAACTTGGCCGACTGTCAGTTCGTAAACGATTCGAGAGTTGACGACTCAATCGAGTTCCTAAATTAAAATATTCACCTCAGTTCGCAGGACGAGCACGTATTTATAGTTACGCACTAACCAATGTACTCAACTGACATGTACGGCTCACATAAATACTTCACGGAGTAAATTGAAGCATTTCTGGACCAAAACCAGGACAAAAAGATAAGAGCCGTGTTCAGCGGGCACGATCACATATTTTCAGCGTTCAGAAGAGGGTACTAATACCAATTCATAAACGGAGCAGCAGGGCCGATTGACGATATGCACTCTATATTGAATGGAAACAGAGTATGGAAAGAGGACTCGCTCTCAGGACCACTGGAAGTCAAAGATGACAGATGTCTCGGGTACTAACAACATCTAGACAGCGTTATGAAAGTTACTAGGACAGAAGTTACTTTTTAAGGCAACCAGATATAATACACAATTAGAGATCTAGACACAAATGAAGTGTTTAAAGTCTACATGTAAGACTTTTGATTTTAAATAGGTGATATTATTTGATACTATTCTATGATGTGATGTCTCATTTAAAAATTGTTAATTGTATATACTGAGGTCACGGGACCTAAGTTGCCAAGGAAAAAACGCATTTATTTCTATCAATAGTGAGAATTGGACCTTTTCCTTCTATATTTATTATTATTACATATTTAACCACATTGAGCTGATTTTTTAATTGTAAACCTCACACTTCAAAATGGACTTTCTTTACCCCTAGATAATACATTAATGAATGCTAACCTTTTTGATACGCTCTAATTTCTCAAATATTTTGGTGGTTAGTAACCGAATTTTATGATAACAAGTATGGAATAAAAATAATGGGACGAATGGTGTTCAGAGGTGAGTTTAACTGTTAATACATACAATGATGTGCTAATAATTGGAATGTAACAGAGATTTACCTCTGGCAACTTAGGTCCCGTGACCTCAGTATAATATAATATTGAATTATATTACACGTTAACATGAACGATTAGGCTCAGCGTTCAACGTTAGAGCTGAAGAGGCATTGCTGGTCGATGAGTTCAGTTCCAGTTAAAGTTGAGTGATCAAATTAAAAGACTTCTTCCGAGCTTCAGGGATATGTGCCCAATTGATAACTATAAGATTAAAGTTCCGTTAGTTCTCGTTGTAAACTAACAGTCGTTTTTCACTGATGTTAAACCGCCACATTTTGAAACTATTAATACTATCTATGAACTATTAAGATACCTTCGTTTGATTATGACAGAACTGAAAGTAAAAAAGAAGACCAAGGGAAACAGTTTTAAACGGTTATACATGATTTCAAAATTTGAAATTCAAATTAATATATAAATATTTCAATCCTTTTTATGATATTTAAACTTTAAAAGAGTTATATTTTATCATTTATTCTTGAATTCACTAATAAGTAAAAAGTATTAAAATGCAGACTTTTGTGAATTGAATCTTTATGGGACGTTTATAATATGACATTTATATTGACATACAAGATGTAGGTGTAAGTATATGTTGCTTTTTTAATTGTATCTATTAATTTGTATCTTTTTCAAATGTAATTTGTACATACAATAGTTGAATAAAATATACACATTATATCGTTCACTGCATATATATACTGTTCTGTATACTATTAAAACACACGAATTTATCTTATAAATCAAGTGTAGTAAAAACTGTATATCTTAGAAAAATACATTAGAAAACATGTAAATAGTATTAATTTAGTGTGTTTAATATTTTCCACTTTAGAATATGTAATTATTAGATTCATAAATGGATTAAAGTGGTTTTGTTGAGGATATATATAACAAAATATATGCTCAACTAGATATAAACGACATCAAGTGTTTTTTCATGTTCAAAAATAATTATATTTCTGGGAAACTGATTCTAAGCTCAAATATTATATTTGAACCTCATGATAAAGTGTAATACAAAAAATTATTAAAATAAATGTTAGTAGACTAATAAATAGTAATTTATCCAGATTAAATTTGTTGCCTCTATACATAATAAAATGTTCTCCCTACATATGATTTTCTCAATTCATTGTCTAAATCTCCGGAGTAAATAGAGTAGGCACTAAATTGCGCTCATTTGGCTAGAGGAGGCAAATAAATTAAATTCTTGGATTTGTAAGAAGTATAATAATTTGCTTCATCTACTGCTGAAATTAAGAGGTTGTGTCGTAATGCGAAAATGGTCGTGTTGCAAACCTATTAAAATACCAAATTTTGTTTTGTAACTTAGTTTGCGATTGAGCTAATGGAGCATTTAAAGTTATTTTTAAATATTCGCGAGGTTGTAACTTCCGGAAGCGAAGACTTTGAATATACTGTTATTCGGGAAGAACAAAAAGCTTAAATTCCTTCCTAAAATCTTATTATTAGGAATGCTGTCACATTTTAAAAGAAAGTTGTTCCAACAGTTAAAAAAATTTTGCAAGGAGTTGAGTAAATCAAATACATATAGGAGCTGAAATTAAAGGAAATATAAAAGCAATAGAAACAAAAAATCTATAAAAACATAAATAAACTGGTTAATTTCAGCGATTTACAAAATCTGACTCCGCAAAGCGAGTAAAATAATGTAAGCCCGGATATAATGATTCCAACTGACGACCCGCTTGGTTGCGATATAGCTGTCATGCTCCGGATCAATTTTGACAAGCGTTTAGACTAAAATGCTCACTATTTTGGCCGCAAGAGCTAGATTTTATCCGATGAGTACTTACTTAGGCTTCATAAAATCCTTCCGCGAATGTTATCTTAGTTTAAATTATTGGTTTAGTTCACTTCCGTGTTTGACGGCCGTAATTTATCAAATTTGTACAATTCTTACGATTTTCAGCCAGTTTCTGGTGATTCGTCCAAGTACAACACGAATATTAACATTAACTCTTTAAAGCTTTCGTAAACGCAAATAATAATTATAAAAGCTCAATCACAGGTGTTTGGAGTGGTTTTCACGGGCCAACTTGCTTCAATTCAGGGCGGCACGTATTATGGTTCTTTTATTTTCAATTTGACACAAAATACGTGTTATCCGGCGGTATCTGAGTTCATTCTCAAAAATAAACAACTCGTTTTCGGGGTTTCAGGTTCTGCGCTTGTGATTTAATAAGATTTACTGACCGTTTAAACCAGTTCGAGCACGTCATACGATTCACCCGAATTATTTTTGGGGGAGAGATTCAGTTCGTTCGTTCAGGCGGAAGTGGATTGCGTTGAGGTCTTGCGGTTCGTTATCGAGTGACAGTTTTTAATTTTAATATATTTAATCAATTTTATGGTGTTAATTTTACATACTACCGCAGCTTATGATTCACTTGATCTAAATATTTGATGCTAACAAACTAGATACGAACATGCATTATTTGAGGATATATGAATTATGGATATATGGATATTTTCATATGGAACGATTACAGATTTCATATTGAAATTGAATTGTTAAAATGTAAATAAGTATAATATAATAATGTTTTAAGAATTAAATTAAAAGCTAATTAGATTTAATATTTTGATTGTAGAAATATAATTAAAAAATCAAAATTAACTGTCTCATTTAATTAATTAACTGATAATGTAAACTGGTAATGTATTTGAAAAATCTAGAAAGAAAAATCTAGATTTTGAATAAAATTTTCAATATTTGTTAACATGTAATAACCAATAAATATATCATTTCAAGTTTGAAATATTTAGTTTTGATATTTCGTA
>CAXDID010000465.1:0-26609 GCA_963988835.1 Hexamita inflata | reverse complement strand
TTTGACTTAAAATACTGATAATACTGTAAAACAGTAATCGAGTTGGGACCGAGATCAGAAGGTGTTGAAATTTATTGAATGAATTTGTTTTACCTTGGCCGCGAATATAAAAGTAAAATTTTATTTAAATTATGCATCACACTCCAAAATTTACACTTCATATATGATCACTAAATATAATTATAACTGAAGTTACAACTTTTTGGTGCACCAAGCAGCTTGGGATTCTTTGTAAAATTATTCATTTCAATATAAATTAAAGTAGTTGCTTAGAAAAAATAGATTGTAAAAGACACTTTATTATTTTCAACTTTTTATCAGCACACAGCTTTAACTTGATGGAAACTTGCACATCGCTAACATATTTGCGATTTAAGTTTTGAGTGTTTCATAATTTCAATAGAATATTAGTGAAAGAAACGGGATTAAATACAAAAGTAAAAATTGAAGTAGCGGCTGCGGCAATCCAGGTTTTTTTGAAGATATTTACTGAAATAGTAAATGGCGTCTCGCCAAGTTTTGACATAGTTAATTTATGTTAATTTGTTTCAACAACCAACAAATAGATGGCTATAGCAAGTGAGTGAGCGGTGTTTTGGAGTGTTAATATCAAATTAGTAATATATGTTATATAACTAATTTTATTAGCATATTTTGAGCCAAAAATTTTGAAGTAAAATCTAAATGTGTCAAAATGTGTGTCAAGTATATAAAAAAGACGCTAACAATTAAGATCCTCACTACTATATGCTCAGCAATGCTTTTGGTAATAAACTGTGAGGATTGGAAAACAAAAATATATAAATATAATAATTAAACATAGAGTAGTAATAAAATCAGTCAAAAAGTTCCAAATCATAGCATGTTCATAGCTAAAGCCATTTCAACAAATATCAACAAATTGAAAATAATATTTTTCGAAAATACATTCTGTGAAGTTTTAAATTAAACTACTACAATTAAATTATCTGATTGCTTCACAACACTAATTAGTTACCTAAATTTCATAAGCAAAAAAACTTAATAGTGATCATATTTTAGCTGCACTTAACAGCTCATACTGTGGTGTCCGAGCCAACTTTGATTTTAACAAATGTTTATGTAATAATTGCGCTTGAAAATTAAATCACTGTATTTATGCTAATTATAACATATTCAATTAATTCTGCGGTTCATTTCTTTTTCACTTCATCCTTCAAATGACGAAGCACACACGAAGCCGACGGATCACAATACAAGAGCGTCGCATAATGATGAGAATGTGAGAAACAGAATCACAAACTGTTGCAACCAAGAAATACATTGCTTGTTGCCTTCAATGTAGTCTCCAAACTGTTTATTCCATTTTTAAGCACTTTGAAGTTACAGGCAAGCTAGAAGCTTCTCATGCCGATAATAGTGTCAGAAAATTTGACTAAGCTGAGATTTTCGCGTTGTTAAATATCGCCAGAGCCATAGATTCGAAACTCGACGAATCATAGCTGAAAAATACTAAGCCCTTCGTGGAATTTCCATGTCTCTAACAACGGTATCTCGTCTCCTGGCCAAATTCAGTTTAAGCTTCTATGTTGCTAAGATAAAGCCAAAACTTACCGAAAAGCATAAATTGGAAAGTTTGAACTTTGCTCGAATGAACCTGAAACAACCAATTGAATATTGGAGAACTTTTTAGTATACCGATGAGTATCGCTCAAAATGCTATGCAAATCGAGCGAGTAGAGTGCTCAGAACACCTAAAGACGAGTGGAATCCGAAGTATTTTCTCGAAGTGTAAAATATGGACTGTTTTCGTGCATGATCTATAGTACGATTAGCTATAGATATAAGGGTCCATTATGGTTTATGCCGTGCGGTACGACCATGAATTCAATTGTCAATTCTTAAGTTCTCAGACAAGTTACACTTCCATCACTTAATAGCATAACTTGAAGTTGCAACAAGATAACGCCCCGACACATTTTAGTAAGTATATGAAAAACTTTTATACTGCTAACAACATTGAGCTCTATCGCTTTCCAGTAATGAGTCCAGACTTAAATCCACTTTTTCACTGTTGGAATCCACTGAAGTCAAACATTTCCCCTGAAGAATGTACCACATATGACTTATTAAATGAAGAAGTAAAGAGGGCGTTGGAGTAAATCTCGTTAGATATCATCAATCATTTGATTGACTCTATGCCCAAAAGGTTAGAAGAAGTAATAAAATAGAAAGGAGACGCTACTAAACATTGAGTTAATATATAGTTAAAATTAATACAAAAAATAGTTTTGAAATAGTTAGTATTTTTTGAAATCAAAGTTGGCTTGGCGACCACAGTATTGATTAAGTGAAGAAGTAGTACAATTTATTGGTATAGTCTGACAATAACTATGTATACACGTAAAGGATTTGCGCTTCTTACGTAATAATGCTCTGATTCTTACAATTCCGATTTTGCCCCTTCTAATTTCTACTAAAATACTATACTTAATCAAAACTATTTGGTCTCATATTAATATAATTATACTAAACAGTTTAATAATTTATTAATTTTCATTAAACTCCACTTCAACTTAAATTGTATTCATAGTGCTAAAGTATTATAATATAAATAGGATTGAGAACTGAACGACGCAGAAATTAATTCAAAGAGACTTTGTGACCTAAAATTATTTAAATATTTGGTATTGTGTAAAAATATTATTATGATTAGAATCAAGGTTTTAAAATTCAATAATAGGAGTACAATCCATTTAATCCTATTGATACATAATAAGGAGCTTATTTAGTACAAAATACATTTAGTGTAGTTGAGACTGATTACATTCCTATCTCCTTCCTAGCATTTTACAAAATTTTATAAAGTATAATTCTAAGAAATATAACTTAAAGCATTTAATCGGTAGTCAAAGTTGATATAATTGTTCTTAAATATTTGTTTACATCGTTGAAGTTTAATGGTTCCGAAATCTTTTAGACCACCAAAAATATTTTGTTGTTAATAATTAATGATGAGATATTAACCAATACTTAATTAATGAAATAATGTCCCCTTAATAATAGCAATTCTAAATTCTTTTAAATTCAGCTACTACAACCTTCATTGTTGTGTTTTCGAATTCAAAAATTTGTAGGTAAAGTGTGATAACTCAGCAATTCGAATCAACAAGAACGTCTAATGCTCACCAACAATTTTTGAACATCTAAAAATGATTCCTAGAATAAATATATACGGTGTGAAAAAGTTGAATTGTTGATTTTTGAATTAATACTTTACGGTCGTAATTTTTATGGGTTATATCCACCATACATGTTTTAATTCATTATTTTTACTCGTTACATCAAAACTACAATTTTCACTATTCCATTTTTAAACATCTTACATAAACTTAATATTATACATTTTTAGAGATGTGAAACCTTTAACACACCACACCAGAGATGAATGTATCAATAATTGTTGATCTTATACCCACTAATATCCAGTGTAATACAACGTATTGAATCACATTAATACATCAAATTCTTATAATAATCGTTTTAGCTCCTTGGCATTTTATTGTATAACTAAATTTAAATTCTCTAAAATTTATGTCTTAGAAGGTAACTATATAGGAAGTATGGTTGATACCAGTTAAATTTTGCAAGGTTATTCATGTATTGCAAGTACAATATCTTTCTTTGTCACAGTGTCCATAAGTTTAATTTTGTCATGATTTCAAGTTAACTCCTTAAATCGTGGTATCTACCTAGACTTTTTAGTAAATATGAATAGATATCCTGATTTGATTTTACGAAAGAAATATTTAAGAAAATCTATTTAAGAATCTTATTATATTTAAGTTTTGAATTTGTACTCGTTGACAAAATACTTAGTTATAAGTAAACATATTTCACAGAGTATTCATAACAGGTTAAAAGAAATTTAACGTTGTTATTTTTGAACTAACCTTCAATGAACTAAAATTTTAAACATATTCAAATTCCCATACTTTACTTCAAATGTTGTAAGATTGAGTTTTGAAAGATTGAAATATACCAATTTTTCGTTTCCCATCATAAAATGCACTCAATCTTTACAATTCAATATTTTCTTAATAAAAATTGGATAAAAATAATATTTTAATATTCCTCGTTAAACTATTATTTATCTTGTTCGTCTCCACTTGACTTTCTACAAAAATCACTGCGTCGCTATCGTCATAACAGCTTCAGCTTAAATTTCAACTTTTTCAAAATTCTTCAACAGCAAGACTTTTGAACTTCGCTACCAGCATCAAACGAAAAATCATATTTATCCTCTTTCACCAACAATACAATTAATTACTTGGAGGAACTATTTTAAATTATTTTGAACCTAAATTGCGTCATTTGCAGTTTAAGTTTAATTTTAAAGAGTCTCATAGCAAAATGATATCATTTAATCACTCTTTATTTTTGAAATCCGTACTCTAGTGCTATATGCACTTCAAAATACAAGGAACACACATTTGCGAAATATTTAAAAATTCAAAGGCTTAATCTGTATTCAAGATTCTGTAAGCACCTTAAAATAATTCAGATCAGCCATTATAAAATAGCCTGTAATTATCTTAGCATTCCTTGTTATTATCAGAAAATTCGAGGACTACTAAACTCATTTGAAGAACGAAATTAGCAAATCTCAAATTTAAAATTAAATATTGTTACATTCGAGGGTTTAACGTGTAAAAGGACAAAAAAGTTGAGGTAGATACCACGATTAAAAACAAAATATATATAGTGATTGGAGTGAAATAATAAATAAAAATGAGAGCATATAGAGTCACGAAGATCTATTAAAATAATAATTACTCCATACATGTTTATACACGTTTAAAGCTAGTGCGCAAACCAGCTTCTTACTTAGTTATTGAAAGATGAAAAATGTGAAAATCAAAAATTATTAAAAAATTTATTTTTGTAAATTTACGTATTTATATAGAGTGTTCATTCTGTAGTTTTTTATTCCCACAACTACTCGCATTCGCAAAATCAACTTTTTCACACCGTATATAAATATATGAATGATTGCGGAAATGTCTTTTTAACATTTTTTCAAAAGCAAACTAATTTGAGAAGATTTTGAAATAAGAAAAATTATGATACAGTACAATTATGATACATTTGTAGTTTCTTTATTTGGCATCATATCTGAAAATAAATCTGAAAAGAACCATAAAATATAGTACCAAGGGTAATAAATTAATAGATGTTAATAAGGTTATCGTATATATTCCTCGAGTAACATCAGCCCGCCTCTGTACGTAAAGCTTTCATTTGAGATAACAATTAATTTTATATATTATTTAATCGAATAAGGAGTTATATCAATTTTAACTGATATATGTTGTTGCTGATTATATATAGTATTAAATATAAAAAATAAAAAATTCACTTCAAAACATATTTTCACTTTATAGACTATAAATTAAATTATAGATTATAAAGTTTATAATGAATCAATATAATTGCATTTACTATTGATTCTTTGCGGAAACTATTAAGTATTCATACCGCATCATGAGAACCAATATTTAAGCTACTTTTAAGCATTAATTTACTTTGAAGAAATATTAGAAATGGTAAATTTTGATCTTTTCTCCAAATATAGAGCGATTGAAGCAGTATAAGTCAAGTGTGTTAGGTAACCTTAATGTCACTTATATTAATATACTAAAAAAATGTTCGCACACGGGAATCAAGATAAGGCCAAAATCAAGTCGGAAAAATGGAGTGTGAAGGAAACTTAAAAATGAAGTTATTTTACTTTAATATTTCGAAGGATATGTAATGCATTATATTTATAAAATTTCACTCATGAATTCCAAAAAAAGTTTAGAAATTCATTCTCACATAAAATTTGATAAAATGGTAATAATAGTTGAATTGACCAGACAAGTGTTTTTGTTTCTTTATATAGCAACCTCTTGTTTTAATATTTATCAAAGATTAGAACGAGTTTTTAACTTAATGAGATGTATCCCATGAAAACCAATAAATCTTGAGCAAGCCTTATCTGCAATACTGCAAAAAATTATCGACAATGTTTGGTGGTACCTATTATTATGTCAGAGCCTACATTTATAGAAGTAAATGATAAGAAAAATAATTCTATTTGGGAAAATCGCTTAAAAATCAAAGATTGTTGTCGTTAATAATAAATTATCATTTACTAGTACAGGCTACAATGAACTTAATATTTCACGATTGAATACAAATTGCGTGACATCTGCAAAACTAGTAAGATTTCGGACAAGATCAAATAATCAGAAAAACGCTAGACAAGTTTCATCAAATAGTCAATGATGTTTGAAGTGTTCACTTTAAGAACTAAAAATAAGATCAAAGATGCTATGGATGTGAAATATCTATTATTATATATTATGAATAAATAATTTTTTGTCTGAATATTGAATATAATATCTGTTGATATAATAAAGATAGATATTATAAAGATATTATTTTATATGTTTTTTTTCACTCGCTTAACTTTCATTTATTCTGTTTCTTTAATATTTCAATTATCGCATTAAAATTACATTATAAATATACAACACTTTAACCATTCTTTTATTAACAATTATACTTTTATTACTTGACTTAGATCATATTAAAATATACAATCAATTCTAAAAAGATATATTGATTCATATATTATAAAGAATCAAAATTAATCATATTAAACACATATTGATTCATATTAAAATATATATGATTATTATCAAAACGCTACATTTTATAATCCAAGTTAAACAGAGTGAAACGAAGTTCAGTATGTAAACAAACTCACAACCTCGAATTAACGATAAATACGACGGCGCTGCGTTTGAAGTACTTCTGATTCGTCATCTCCATGAATACGTCAGCGACTTCGGCCGGTTTATGGTCCTTCATTCTCCGCTCCAAATTTCTGAGGACCGCTTCGTCTACCGCGCTGATTTACTGGTGCAAACACTGTTAGAACGACTTCTAAAAGTATTCTTTGAGCTAGGTCGGCGTTTTCTCTGGAATGATTTAATGAACTTTGCTCCAGAAACGACCCTAGTCGTACGTTTTGAAGTGCGCGGCCAGTTCTTGGCAGAGTTCTTTGCTGCTCATTGAAGGCGCATTTATGTTCACATCCACTAGCGCTGATTTCAGAGCCGCCTCAAACTGAGAATTGAACTGCAGCTATATACATTATAATACAACATGGAAATATAATAAAACCACTTCTTTATAATGAGCTATTTACCAATAATAGAAGGAATCACTTAATGAATAAATAAAGAATATGTATTAGAACATGTAATTAAATAGATATTTATACAAAATTTAATTAATAACGTATATATCAGCTATATTTCAATGAATAATTTTTTATTAATACATACTAGCTAAATAGTAAGAATTACAATAAAATATTATTAAATATAAGTTTAGTTTTGGCTGGTTATTTGTGGTTATAATTTTTGTCTGAATTTCATGTCAAATATTTCACATGAAATCAAAAATTATATATTAGTCTTTAATTGTTGTTATATGAATATTTTATATTATTTTAACACACCAATGAAATGACGATTAAAAAACATAATTCAAAATATATGATTTGAGTGAAATAATCACTCAGAAGCACTCTACAGATAGTTTGTGTACATTAACACTAGCTTGGTAATCGCTATATCATCATTTTGACCAAAATCAATTCCTCGCCTAGAATACTATGTGTTAAGAGTGCGGTCGACAAGATATTAGAACATATGCGAAATTGTGCTATCATCTACGTTCATATTGCGCGAGATTTAGCCTATCATCTAGCAGTAGCTCTAGTCTGGTAGCATTAATGCGCTGTATATTACACTATTAATTTGCGTGCGCTCGGGCGGAATACCAAGTGCTGCCGCCAGTTCTGGAACAAGTGTATCTATTTATGAAAACATTTTGTGGTGAAGTGGTACTACAGCGATTCAATCTCCAGCGTATTGCGATACTGGAATATTACCCAACACACATTACGTTTATACCAATTATTTTTTATTCGATTTGGACAGTAATTGAAGCAATTACAAATTACACGAAACACGACAATATTTAAGAATTGATCAGTGTGATTTAAAATTAGAATTGTTGGTTAAATTATCATTACATTTCAAACTTGACTCAACAAGTAGTGTCAACTATAATAATGAGATTCACATGCAACCACATTTAATTTTAAGAATAGATGATGTTCTATATATAATATCGCATAACTCACTTAACTATTAAAATTAGAATTATTAATTTAAACCAAAGAGAAGGAATGAAATAGCCTACTAGATTTATAATTTTGAGAATGAATGATCATATTTGTTAATTTAAGAACAGAGCCATTATATGTATCGCATATAATTCATGGCGTAATTTATAAATTCTATAATATTATGTAAGTATTTAATTGTTATCAACTTTCATGCACTTGTATATTGAACTATATTGACTAACATTATTTATATTTTGGTTTTCAATTCATTTTAGATATCACTGGAATACTAAACTTAGATATTCCACTGTATCACAATTATTCTAGTTTAAGATCTTAGAATTAAATTATTTGTAATAAATCGGTAATTATGTTTCTATTGGTGGAAAAACTTCCTTCTAAACCTGTGAACCACAGAAATTGAATAACTTTAACGACTTCCACTCCCAATGTGAACTAAACAAGTAGATAACACATAATACTCAAGAAATAATATTGTAAGTGTGTAAAATATCAATCTATTAAATATTAAAACAAGTTGCTTGAAAATATTTACTCGCGTTAAACAACATACGATGAGATTGATAAATATTATATTTTAGGAAACTAATTAGAAAATTATTTGCACATTATCAGTAATTCTAACGCAGCGTATTGTGCGTT
The DNA here is from genome assembly GCA_963988835.1 of Hexamita inflata. Lineage (NCBI taxonomy): Eukaryota > Fornicata > Diplomonadida > Hexamitidae > Hexamita > Hexamita inflata. The sequence continues at coordinate 17,719 of CAXDID010000465.1, read as the reverse complement.
ATTATTTTGCGAATGAAATATTATTATAATTAATTAATATAATAATTCAAATTTGATTCCATGCTAATAGTTATCCAAATAATAACAATACTAGCCGCTATTTAGACCATCTTGTCCATTCCAGGCTGCCGGTACTACCTTCAGAACCCGTTCTATTTGCATGGAAATTGAATCCAACTCAGTTAGACTGTGCCACTCTCTGGCAGGCCCAGACAAGGACGCGTAGCCCAGCCGCCGCTCTGCCCAAAGACTGGGATTAACTTGCACTGCTATGGACTGCTGTAAGAAATTCCAAGTTAGTTGTGGAGATTATAAAGACGATATCGTTTTCCAGCGAAGACAAAAGCGTTCTGACCGTTTCTCTCCGCCAGAGCGATCGAACAGTGTTCTTCTGCTTCCGAGATGTCGTCTAGAATTCAGTCGCGCTGGCTACAGCGAAGTGGCGCCAGGAACCAAAATTACATCCAGATAGGCCGCAGACCCCAGTCGGAAGGCGGTCGCAAATTCTTCCATGTATGAGCGAGGCCAGATTCAATACTAGTATTGAATTTCGTTTATAGCGCTGGTCGTGGCGGACAGGTGGATTCCAAACGCCGTACATCCGCGACGACGCGGCTCGAGCCGGAAAGAATTGATGCCGAGCACGAAACTGCAGACAGATTGGGGTCGCTTTCGAGATATAGGTGGTTATATGTTTGCATTTATATATGGTGGTGACTGAAGTATATTACCGCGCCGCAATTAGCTATGCTATTTATGGGCCCGTGATTGGAAATAAGCAGCACTGCAGTCGGAGCCTCCGGTGTAATTTGAAAAGAATGGTAAAGAAATGATGAAATGGGACCACTTTCGAATTCGCGTTGGGCCCGAAAATATATTGTTCGGTCTCACAACATCGATACGGTCTTCACAGCTTTTCTCGGTTACTATTATTTCATAAAGCTGACTGGCTTGAATTTCTTTACGTAAATTTTACAACGATACGACTCGAGCCGGAAAGAGTTAACGTCGCCGCTACTTACTTTATTTAGATCGGCCGCGATCTTTGACGAACTGTCTGGGCGTGCTTCCGAGCTGCCGTCTAGAATTCAGTCGCGCTGGCTACAGCGAAGTGGCGCCAGGAACCAAAATTACATCCAGATATGCAGCAGACCCCAGTCGGAAGGCGGTCGCAAATTCTTCCATGTATGAGCGAGGCCAGATTCAATACTAGTATTGAACTAAAATGTAAATGCGGCGCCGATCTATCTTGGTGTCGGCTACGTTTAGACACGGTTTGCATTCGCGACGCCAGATTCAATACTAGTATTGAATTTCGTTTATAGCGCTGGTCGTGGCGGACAGGTGGATTCCAAAAGCCGTACATCCGCGACGACGCGGCTCGAGCCGGAAAGAATTGATGCCGAGCACGAAACTGCAGACAGATTGGGGTCGCTTTCGAGATATAGGTGGTTATATGTTTGCATTTATATATGGTGGTGACTGAAGTATATTACCGCGCCGCAATTAGCTATGCTATTTATGGGCCCGTGATTGGAAATAAGCAGCACTGCAGTCGGAGCCTCCGGTGTAATTTGAAAAGAAATGATGAAATGGGACCACTTTCGAATTCGCGTCGGGCCCGAAAATATATTGTTCGTTCTCACAACATCGATACGGTCTTCACAACTTTTCTCGGTTACTATTATTTCATAAAGCTGACTGGCTTGAATTTCCATACGTAAATTTTACAACGATAGGACTCGAGCCGGAAAAAGTTAACGTCGCCGCTGCTTACTTTATTTAGATCGGCCGCGATCTTTGACGAACTGTCTGGGCGTGCTTCCGAGCTGCCGTCTAGAATTCAGTCGCGCTGGCTACAGCGAAGTGGCGCCAGAAACCAAAATTACATCCAGATATGCAGCAGACCCCAGTCGGAAGGCGGTCGCAAATTCTTCCATTTATGAGCGAGGCCAGATTCAATACTAGTATTGAACTAAAATATAAATGCGGCGCCGATCTATCTTGGTGTCGGCTACGTTTAGACGCGGTTTGCATTCGCGACGCCAGATTCAATACTAGTATTGAATTTCGTTTATAGCGCTGGTCGTGGCGGACAGGTGGATTCCCATAGCCGTACATCCGCGACGACGCGGCTCGAGCCGGAAAGAATTGATGCCGAGCACGAAACTGCAGACAGATTGGGGTCGCTTTCGAGATATAGGTGGTTATATGTTTGCATTTATATATGGTGGTGACTGAAGTATATTACCGCGCCGCAATTAGCTATGCTATTTATGGGCCCGTGATTGGAAATAAGCAGCACTGCAGTCGGAGCCTCCGGTGTAATTTGAAAAGAAATGATGAAATGGGACCACTTTCGAATTCGCGTCGGGCCCGAAAATATATTGTTCGTTCTCACAACATCGATACGGTCTTCACAACTTTTCTCGGTTACTATTATTTCATAAAGCTGACTGGCTTGAATTTCCATACGTAAATTTTACAACGATAGGACTCGAGCCGGAAAAAGTTAACGTCGCCGCTGCTTACTTTATTTAGATCGGCCGCGATCTTTGACGAACTGTCTGGGCGTGCTTCCGAGCTGCCGTCTAGAATTCAGTCGCGCTGGCTACAGCGAAGTGGCGCCAGAAACCAAAATTACATCCAGATATGCAGCAGACCCCAGTCGGAAGGCGGTCGCAAATTCTTCCATTTATGAGCGAGGCCAGATTCAATACTAGTATTGAACTAAAATGTAAATGCGGCGCCGATCTATCTTGGTGTCGGCTACGTTTAGACGCGGTTTGCATTCGCGACGCCAGATTCAATACTAGTATTGAATTTCGTTTATAGCGCTGGTCGTGGCGGACAGGTGGATTCCCATAGCCGTACATCCGCGACGACGCGGCTCGAGCCGGAAAGAATTGATGCCGAGCACGAAACTGCAGACAGATTGGGGTCGCTTTCGAGATATAGGTGGTTATATGTTTGCATTTATATATGGTGGTGACTGAAGTATATTACCGCGCCGCAATTAGCTATGCTATTTATGGGCCCGTGATTGGAAATAAGCAGCACTGCAGTCGGAGCCTCCGGTGTAATTTGAAAAGAATGGTAAAGAAATGATGAAATGGGACCACTTTCGAATTCGCGTCGGGCCCGAAAATATATTGTTCGTTCTCACAACATCGATACGGTCTTCACAACTTTTCTCGGTTACTATTATTTCATAAAGCTGACTGGCTTGAATTTCCATACGTAAATTTTACAACGATACGACTCGAGCCGGAAAAAGTTAACGTCGCCGCTGCTTACTTTATTTAGATCGGCCGCGATCTTTGACGAACTGTCTGGGCGTGCTTCCGAGCTGCCGTCTAGAATTCAGTCGCGCTGGCTACAGCGAAGTGGCGCCAGAAACCAAAATTACATCCAGATATGCAGCAGACCCCAGTCGGAAGGCGGTCGCAAATTCTTCCATTTATGAGCGAGGCCAGATTCAATACTAGTATTGAACTAAAATGTAAATGCGGCGCCGATCTATCTTGGTGTCGGCTACGTTTAGACGCGGTTTGCATTCGCGACGCCAGATTCAATACTAGTATTGAATTTCGTTTATAGCGCTGGTCGTGGCGGACAGGTGGATTCCAATAGCCGTACATCCGCGACGACGCGGCTCGAGCCGGAAAGAATTGATGCCGAGCACGAAACTGCAGACAGATTGGGGTCGCTTTCGAGATATAGGTGGTTATATGTTTGCATTTATATTTGGTGGTGACTGAAGTATATTACCGCGCCACAATTAGCAATGCTATTTATGGGCCCATAATTGGAAATAAGCAGCACTGCAGTCGGAGCCTCCGGTCTAATTTGAAAAGAATGGTAAAGAAATGATGAAATAGGACCACTTTCGCATTCGCGTTGGGCCCGAAAATATATTGTTCGGTCTCACAACATCGATACGGTCTTCACAGCTTTTCTCGGTTACTATTATTTCATAAAGCTGACTGGCTTGAATTTCTTTACGTAAATCTTACAACGATACGACCAAACTCGAACCTAGATACCGAAACTTTGTGTTTCTGATTTATATAAATTTTTGAGATTGAATATATTAAAATTATATCTCTAATTTGACATATTTTACTGCATAATGTCACACAGCAAACAAAAACATATTGTTAAAAAATATTGAAGACATACCAGTAATAACAATAAAAAATGTTCAGTAAGCTTCCTAAGGCGAAACTAAAATCTTCAGTTTATAAATATTAAAACAACATCACATTTAATAAGATTATTAAATATTTCACGTTGTCCTATTCATGATTCTCTTTGCTACTGTATTTCCACAAGAGATCTAAATAGAATAATCATCGACGTTGTGCTTGTTACTCACAATATTATGTATCCGTCAAAAAATTGTTTATCGTTATTTGTATTTCGTAACATGTTCTGTTCTATACTACATTTTAAGCAACTCTCATTAAGCAACTTATACACCAACTGTCACAAAAATATTTTGCTGGACAGTAATCAATACAATTTCTGCCAAAAATCAAAATCGTTAAACCAAGTTAAGTTGGTGAATGATATCAACTTGATCCATAAGTACAATACACAGCTATTCATATACACTGACACCGTACAGTAGTCAGCTTTCGACCTGCAAATACTAAACTACGACGTCAAAGTGTTCGTCCTGTTCGGGTTAGGCGCCAACCAAAGCGTGTCCGACTCGCACGTTAACGTGAGTCTGCACTTCGAGGTCTTTCAGGGCGCGCTTCTGTGTGTGTAGTGCAACATAACAGTGCAGCGCTGCACCTTGGTGTTCACCGCTTCCGGAAGGCAGCTGTCTGGCTTACTGATCGAGGCGAACAAGCTGGTCGACATTTAGCAGTCCTTCATTTAGTTCAGGTTCTCGGGCCTAAATGTCTCTGGTATCGTAAACCACGTTAATATCACTGGTGCAAACATCTCAATTTGCGACTGCAACCTGACTGGACACAACCTAATTAGCGGCGGGTACAGTGGATATCTTTCTTCGCTGATGTCAAGTGTTATCATGGTCCACATTTCGGAGATGAACGTCTGTGTCGATAATATTCAGCAACTCGGTAACTAAAGTATTTCGGTAACCTTTAACGGCTCTGAGGTCCTTCGTTGCGACTTGTGCGGCCTCTCTAAATTAATTTACGGGCTCTGCGCAGACGCTTTGCCGCACAGCCAATAGCTGAACGGGATGTGGCAGTGCGTGCTCCCCTTCATTTACACCAATGATCAGTGTGTGTGCGCATAGGGCTACGCGCTCGAAGATGACGTCTGCGTGAACATCACTCAATCGATTCGCAGTTCTAGCCAGCAAATCAATCAGCTGAAGCAAAACGTAACGGATGCGCAGACAGAATTATCCAAGCTAGACAAGAGCTTGGAGCAAAACACGAGTGCTTTGAAGGAGCTAGTGCTGGCCTCACGGTCCGCTTTAGAAGACTATATAAAACTAAACTACTCCTAGCTGCTACTAGGCTGGCAGACGGATGTATCGGCGCTCGACGGCAGAATATTCGGCAATGCTACAGTGTTAGCGAACGACTTGAAAACGAGTGCAAGCGCCCTTGACAAGAAATTGTCACAGAACAGCACCGAGCTGGACTGGAGAATATTCAACAACGTGAGCGCGCTGAACGCGTCGATTCTAGACGTTCAAAATGATATCGCGAAATTGACCTCCGACTCGGCCACCTTCAGAGAAGAAGTGACAGATAACCTAACCAAAATTGACAGCTTCGTAAAGCAAAACATGTCGAGCGCTCTCAACTCGCTGGAACAAGAACTCATCGCAGTTAATACTTCAGTTATCGAAATAGCGGTCAAGACGACTTAGCTAGAATATACAACCAAATACCTGAAGGATGTCTAAGACGAGATGAAATCAGAAACGCAAAGTCTGTACGACTTGAGCAACCAGACTCGGACCATCATCAACACCACTTCAGCGCAGTTGCAGCAGTACATAATAGATAATTTTTCCAAAGCAGACGGAAATCTGCTGGCGAACACCACTAATCTGGACAAACGAATATTCGACAACACGACAATTCTGAAAGAAAGCATCTAAGTGGCGAACAACAAACTTGACACTTGCAACTAGAACATTTCTCAGCTGAACCAAAAGCTCACGCATTCAGATCAGGTAATTCAGCACCAACAAAAACTTATTTCCGATCTAGACATGTTGGTGTAGTGTCTGAATAACGCGGATCAACTCAACATCACGGGCCAGTGCTACTTGGTGAAGAGCGACTCGATGTCATGTAGCCAAAAGGTGTATTACAATTCATTTGACATTTCTATCGTTACTCACATAGTGACACAAGTTAATTACTACACATCAGAATACGTATTTGACATGAATTCGATGATCTAAAACGCATTCATCGATGTTTCTGATAACCTTTACATCAACTATGTGCAGCCTCTGTTCCAATCATAAAGTATGTATATAAATATAAAGATCCAGATCGGAACACAAACAGTAATTGGAGGCTCATTGGTCGTGGAGCCTAGATATTCTATCACCGTAAATAAAATGAACATTATTTCAAAATCCGGAAGCGAACTTACGGTCAACACCGTTTCTCAGTTGAACATCTTCACGAATTCATTAACAGCTACAAATATAACAAATTTGCTTGTAAATTTATCGTTCGCTCCTTCAATAGGAAAAATCACTTTGATAAACAATATTAATGGAGTTTTTAATATTTCTGGGTATCAAGTGCTTGGAAAATATGTGAGCACTCATTCTGTTGCAATGATTGGACTCTATATATAGGCTAATATTAGTGTTAACTAAGTAAATTTCAAACCAAATACATATTAAGTAGCATGTGATTCTTCATATTTGTTCTAAATTGTTGAGAATTGTAGCACATTCGTTATAAATAATATTGCAATAGTTTTGGGAAATAAAATATATTTTTTGCTTCTCGGAACATAAGAATCTGTTTTTAATTTTGGAGGAATTGTAACATGTTTTAGTAGTAATTATACTGTTATTGTAATAAATAATATAATATTTGATTCAAATTAGTACCTTAATACAAGTTTTGCCCGGAGTTTTGGTTTCTTAGTTGGTGATATCAATTCTAATTTAACGAATGTTACCATAAAAAACGTATGTATGAAACAAAACTTTACAAGTGCAACTATTTAATTTGATACTATTGGGATTATAGGTCATAATTATGGAAATTTATTAATTTAATAGGTTTCTGTCACATTCACAATCAGTGGAACAGTATTCTAAAATTTTGGAATCGTTGGAGTATAAGAATAATTATCTAATTACGCAGAGGTTATTAACGTGAGCACTTCTGTAAACGTGAATTCTACTTCTGGAGGGGGGTTTGGTTCAATTTTTGGAGTTTTGAATGCTTTAAACAGCTCTGTTTAAAGTGTACATGTTGTAGGCGGGAGTATCAGTTTTGCTACTAATATCGGAGGTTTAATCGGTTTTCAATATCCTAATGTGAATTTGACAATTTTAGATTCAAATATTTCTTAGACTACTATTTCTGGTTCATAATGGGTTGGAGGTTTAATTGGTTAAAACGCTAACGCGACCATTATAAATTCTGCAGTGTATCATTCTAACATATCGGGGACTGGGTCCCTTGGTGGTCTAATTGGGTATTTGTTTATGAATGCAAATGCTATGAATTTTACAATATCTTAAACAAATATTTCTGGATCTGGTACTGTTGGTGGTTTTACTGGTACGAGTATGTCAATTTTTTAAATAACAAATTCAAAAATTTAGTTTGTTCGTATTTCAAGTACTGGATCGTTTGGAATTGTAGTTGGTTTAAATGAAGGAGGAACACAGATAGTCATTGGTTCCCAGTCGAAGTCGAATAGTATAAACGATGTTTTGTATTTGGACTGCCCAGTTTTATTAAGTACATGGTTCGTTGGTGGTTGTTGAGTGAAAGTATTTATTTAAGTTTCTTTCATAATTGATTCTTTGCTGAAACTATTAAGTATTCATTCTCTCATTAAATTTGAATGCTAAATATAGTTGAATTGACCAGACAAGTATTTTTAAGCATCTTCTTTATATAGGAACCTCTCGTTTTAATATTTATCAAAGATTAGAACGAATTTTTAACTTAATGAGATTTATCCCATTAAAACCAATAAATCTTGAGCAAGCCTTATCTGCAATACTGCAAAAATTTATCGACAATGTTTAGTTGTACCTATTATTATGTCAGAGGCTACATTTATAGAAGCAAGGGATAAAAAATAATTCTATTTGGTAAAATCGCTTAAAAAATCAAAGCTTGTTAAAAGTAGTTAATAATAAATTATCATTTACTAGTACAGGCTACAATGAACTTAATATTTCACGATTGAACACAAATTGCGTGACATCTGCTAGACTCATGGTAAGATTTCGGACAACACAAAATTATAAATTATATATTTATTACTCAATACATAGATGGATGTCAGATCAAATAATCAGAAACCGCTAGCCAAGTTTCATCAAATAGTCAATGATGTTTGAAGTGTTCACTTTAAGAACTAAAAAATAAGATCAAAGATGCTCATGTGTGAAATATCTATTCTTATAAATTATGAATAAATAATTTTCGTCTGGATATTGAATATAATATCTGTTGATATTATAAAAAATATTTTTATATGCTCTTTTCACTCACTTAACTTTCATTTATACTATGTTCTTTTATTTTTCAATTATCGCATTAAAATTAAATAATAAATAAACAACACTTTAACCATTCTTTTATTAACAATTCTACTTTTATTACTTGACTTAGATCATATTAAAATATACAATCAATTCTAAATAGATATATTGATTCATATATTTTAAAGAATCAAAATTACTCATATTAAACAAATATTGATTCATATTAAAATATATATGATTATTACCAAAACGCTATAAACCAAGTTATATAGAGTGAAACGAAGTTCAGTATGTAAACAAACTCACAATCTCGAATTAACGATAAATACGACGACGCTGCGTTTGAAGTACTTCTGATTCGTCATCTCCATGAATACATCAGCGACTTCGGCCGGTTTATGGTCCTTCATTCTTCGCTCCAAACTTCTGAGGACCGCTTCGTCTACAGCGCTAATTTACTGGTATAAACACTATTAGAACGACTTCTGAAAGTATTCTTTGAGCTAGGTCGGCGTTTTCTCTGGAATGATTTAATGAACTTTGCTCCAGAAAGGATTCTAGTCGTACGTTTTGAAGTGCGCGGTCAGTTCTTGGCAGAGTTTTTGGCTACTCATTGAAAGCGCATTTCTGTTCACATCCACCAGCGCTGATTTCAGAGCCGCCTCAAACTGATAATTGAACTGCAGCTGACTCAGCTTCGTTTTGCGAGTTTGTTTCTGCAGAGAAACTTGGTTGGCCTGGTTGGGCGATGCTAATGCGCTGTTAACTTTAAGAGTGCGGTCGACAAGATATTAGAACATGTGTGAAATTGTGCTATCATCTACGTTCATATTGCGCGAAATTTAGCCTAGCATCTAGCAGTAGCTCTAGTCTGGTAGCATTAACGCGCTGTATACCACACTATTAATTTACGCGTTCTCAGGCGGAATACCAAGTGCTGCCGCCAGTTCTGGCACAAGTGAGTCTATTTATGAAAACATTTTATGGTGAAGTGGTACTACAGCGATTCAATCTCCAGCGTATTGCGATACTGGAATATTACCTAACAAACATTACGTTTATACCAATTATTTTATATTCGATTTGGACAATAATTGAAGCAATTAAAAATAAAACGAAACACGACAATATTTAAGAATTGATCAGTGTGATTTAAAATTAGAACTGTTGGTTAAATTATCATTACATTTCAAACTTGACTCAACAAGTAGTATCAACTATAATAATGAGATTCACATGCAACCACATTTAATTTTAAGAATAGATGATGTTCTATATATAATATCGCATAACTCACTAAACTATTAAAATTAGAATTATTAATTCAAACCAAAGAGAAGGAATTAAATAGCCTACTAGATTCATAATTTTGAGAATGAATGATCATATTTGTTAATTTAAGAATAGAGTCATAATATGTACTCATGGCGTAATTTTTAAATTCTATAATATTACGTAAGTATTTAATTGTTATCAACTTTCATGTACTTATATTATATATTGAACTATATTGACTAATATTATTTATATTTTGGTTTTCAATTCATTTTAGATATCATTGGAATACTAAACTTAGATATTCCACTGTATCACAATTATTCTAATTTAAGATCTTAGGATTAAATTATTTGTACTAAATCGGTAATTATGTTTCTATCGGCGGAACAACATCCTTCTAAACCTGTGAACCACAGACATTGAATAACTTTTACGACTTCCGCTCCCAATGTGAACTATGCTAGTAATTAGAACGGATAATACTCAAGAAATAATACTGTAAGTGTTGTAAAATATCAATCTACTAAAGTTTGAAACAAGTTGCTTGAAAATATATACCCGCGTTAAACAACATACGATGAGATTGATATATATTATATTTTGGGAAACTAATTAGAAAATTATTTGCACATTATCAGTAATTCTAGCGCAGCGTATTGCGCGTTATTATTTTGCGAATGAAATATATTTGTAGTCTTATATTTATATAATAATTCAAATTTGATTCCATGCCAATAGTTATCCAAATAATAACAATACTAGCCGCTATTTAGACCATCTTGTCCATTCCTGGCTGCTGACACTACCTTCAGCGCTCATTCTATTTGCATGGAAATTGAATCCAACTCAGTTAGAATGTGCTGCTCTCTGACAGGTGCTCAGACAAGCGCGAGGACAAGGACGCGTAGCCACGCCACCGCTCTGCTCAAAGACTGGGATTAACTAGTACTGCTATGGACTGCTGTAAGAAATTCCAAGTTAGTTGTGGAGATTATAAAGATGACATCGTTCTCCAGCGAAGATAAAAGCGTTCTGACCGTTTATCTCCGCCAGAGCGATCGAACAGCGTTCTTCTGCTTCCGAGCTGCCGTCTGCACGAAACTGCAGACAGATTGGGGTCGCTTTCGAGATATAGGTGGTTATATGTTTGCATTTATATATGGTGGTGACTGAAGTATATTACCGCACCGCAATTAGCTATGCTATTTATGGGCCCGTGATTGGAAATAAGCAGCACTGCAGTCGGAGCCTCCGGTGTAATTTGAAAAGAAATGATGAAATGGGACCACTTTCGAATTCGCGTCGGGCCCGAAAATATATTGTTCGTTCTCACAACATCGATACGGTCTTCACAACTTTTCTCGGTTACTATTATTTCATAAAGCTGACTGGCTTGAATTGCCATACGTAAATTTTACAACGATAGGACAAAACTCGAACCTAGATACCGAAGCTTTGTGTTTCTGATTTATATAAATTTTTGAGATTGAATATATTAAAATTATTTCTCTAATTAGACATATTTTACTGCATAATGTCACACAGCAAACAAAAATGGTGTAATATATTGTTAAAAATATATTGAAGACATACCAGTAATAACAATAAAAAATGTTCAGTCAGCTTCCTAAGGCGAAACTAAAATCTTCAGTTTATAAATATTAATACAACATCACATTTAATAAGATTATTAAATATATCACGTTGCTTCCTATTCATGATTCTCTTTGCTAATGTATTTCCACTAGAGATCTAAATTTAATAATCATCAATGTTGTGTTTGTTACTCACAATATTATGTTTCCGTCCAAATTATTGATTATCGTTATTTGTATTTCGTAACATGTTCTGTTCTATACTACACTTTAAGCAACTCTCATTAAGCAACTTAAACACCAACTGTCACAAAAATATTTTGCTGGACAGTAATCAATACAATTTCTGCCAAAAATCAAAATCGTTAAACCAAGTTTAGTTGGTGAATGATATCAACTTGATCCATAAGTACAATACGCAGCTATTCATATACACTGACACCGTACAGCAATCAGCTTTCGACCTGCAAATACTAAACTACGACGTCAAAGTGTTCGTCCTGTTCGGGTTATGCGCCAACCAAAGCGTGTCCGACTCGCACGTTAACGTGAGTCTGCACTTCGAGGTCTTTCAGGGCGCGCTTATGTGTGTGTAGTGCAACATAACCGTGCAGCGCTGCACCTTGGTGTTCACCGCCACCGGAAGGCAGCTGTCTGGCTTACTGATCGAGGCGAACAAGCTGGTCGACATTTCGCAGTCCTTCATTTAGTTCAGGTTTTCGGGCCTAAATGTCTCCGGTATCGTAAACCACGTAAATATCACTGGTGCAAACATCTCAATCTGCGACTGCAACCTGACCGGACACAACCTAATTAGCGGCGGGTACAGTGGATATCTTTCTTCGCTGACGTCAAGTGTGATCACGGTCCACATTTCGGAGATGAACGTCTGTGTCGATAATATTCCGCAGCTCGGCAACCAAAGCGTTTCGGTAACCTTCAACGGCTCTGCGGTCCTTCGTTGCGACTTGTGCGGCCTCTCCAAATTAATTTACGGGCTCTGCGCAGACGCTTTGCCGCACAGCCAAGAGCTGAACGGGATGTGGCAGTGCGTGCTCCCCTTCATTTACGCCAGCGATCAGTGTGTGTGCGCACAGGGCTACGTGCTCGAAGACGATGTCTGCGTGAACATCACTCAATCGATTCGCAGTTCCAGCCAGCAAATCTGTCAGCTGAAGCAAAACGTAACGGATGCGCAGACAGAACTAGCCAGGCTAGACAAGAGCTTGGAGTAAAACACGAGTGCTTTGAAGGAGCTAGTGCTGGCCTCACGGTCCGCTTTAGAAGACTATATAAAACTAAACTACTCCCAGCTACTACTAAGCTGGCAGACAGATGTATCGGCCCTCGATGGCAGAATATTCGGCAATGCTACGGTGTTAGCAAACGACCTGAAAACGAGTGCAAGCGCCCTTGACAAGAAATTGTCGCAGAACAGCACCGAACTGGACTGGAGAATATTCAACAATGTGAGCGCGCTGAACGCGTCGATTCTAGACGTTCAAAACGACATCACGAAATTGACCTCCGACTCGGCCGCCTTCAGAGAAGAAGTGACAGATAACCTAAGCAAAATTGATAGCTTCGTAAAGCAAAACGTGTCGAGCGCTCTCAACTCACTGGAACAAGAGCTCGTCGCAGTTAATACTTCAGTTATCGAAATAGCAGTTAAGACGACTTAGCTAGAATACACAACCAAAAACCTGAATGATGTCTATAACGAGATGAAATAAGATACGCAAAGTCTGTACGACTTGAACAACCAGACTCGGACCATCATCAACACCACTTCAGCGCAGTTGCAGCAGTACATATTAGATAACTTTTCCAAAGCAGACGAAAATTTGATGGCGAACACCACGAATCTGGACAAACGAATATTCGACAACACAACAATTCTGAAAGAAAGCATCTAAGTGGCGAACAACAAACTTGACACTTGCAACTAGAACATTTCTTAGCTGAACCAAAAGATCACGCATTCAGATCAGGTAATTCAGCACCAACGAAAACTTATTTCCGATCTAGACATGTTGGTGTAGTGTCTGAATAACGCGGATCAACTCAACATCACGGGCCAGTGCTACTTGGTGAAGAGCAACGACGACTCGATGTCATGTAGCCAAAAGGTGTATTACAATTCATTTGACATTTCTATCGTTACTCACATAGTGACACAAGTTAATTACTACACATCAGAATACGTATTTGACATGAATTCGATGATCTAAAACGCATTCATCGATGTTTCTGATAACCTTTACATCAACTATGTGCAGCCTCTGTTCCAATCATAAAGTATGTATATAAATATAAAGATCCAGATCGGAACACAAACAGTAATTGGAGGCTCATTGGTCGTGGAGCCTAGATATTCTATCACCGTAAATAAAATGAACATTATTTCAAAATCCGGAAGCGAACTTACGGTCAACACCGTTTCTCAGTTGAACATCTTCACGAATTCATTAACAGCTACAAATATAACAAATTTGCTTGTAAATTTATCGTTCGCTCCTTCAATAGGAAAAATCACTTTGATAAACAATATTAATGGAGTTTTTAATATTTCTGGGTATCAAGTGCTTGGAAAATATGTGAGCACTCATTCTGTTGCAATGATTGGACTCTATATATAGGCTAATATTAGTGTTAACTAAGTAAATTTCAAACCAAATACATATTAAGTAGCATGTGATTCTTCATATTTGTTCTAAATTGTTGAGAATTGTAGCACATTCGTTATAAATAATATTGCAATAGTTTTGGGAAATAAAATATATTTTTTGCTTCTCGGAACATAAGAATCTGTTTTTAATTTTGGAGGAATTGTAACATGTTTTAGTAGTAATTATACTGTTATTGTAATAAATAATATAATATTTGATTCAAATTAGTACCTTAATACAAGTTTTGCCCGGAGTTTTGGTTTCTTAGTTGGTGATATCAATTCTAATTTAACGAATGTTACCATAAAAAACGTATGTATGAAACAAAACTTTACAAGTGCAACTATTTAATTTGATACTATTGGGATTATAGGTCATAATTATGGAAATTTATTAATTTAATAGGTTTCTGTCACATTCACAATCAGTGGAACAGTATTCTAAAATTTTGGAATCGTTGGAGTATAAGAATAATTATCTAATTACGCAGAGGTTATTAACGTGAGCACTTCTGTAAACGTGAATCCTACTTCTGGAGGGGGGTTTGGTTCAATTTTTGGAGTTTTGAATGCTTTAAACAGCTCTGTTTAAAGTGTACATGTTGTAGGCGGGAGTATCAGTTTTGCTACTAATATCGGAGGTTTAATCGGTTTTCAATATCCTAATGTGAATTTGACAATTTTAGATTCAAATATTTCTTAGACTACTATTTCTGGTTCATAATGGGTTGGAGGTTTAATTGGTTAAAACGCTAACGCGACCATTATAAATTCTGCAGTGTATCATTCTAACATATCGGGGACTGGGTCCCTTGGTGGTCTAATTGGGTATTTGTTTATGAATGCAAATGCTATGAATTTTACAATATCTTAAACAAATATTTCTGGATCTGGTACTGTTGGTGGTTTTACTGGTACGAGTATGTCAATTTTTTAAATAACAAATTCAAAAATTTAGTTTGTTCGTATTTCAAGTACTGGATCGTTTGGAATTGTAGTTGGTTTAAATGAAGGAGGAACACAGATAGTCATTGGTTCCCAGTCGAAGTCGAATAGTATAAACGATGTTTTGTATTTGGACTGCCCAGTTTTATTAAGTACATGGTTCGTTGGTGGTTGTTGAGTGAAAGTATTTATTTAAGTTTCTTTCATAATTGATTCTTTGCTGAAACTATTAAGTATTCATTCTCTCATTAAATTTGAATGCTAAATATAGTTGAATTGACCAGACAAGTATTTTTAAGCATCTTCTTTATATAGGAACCTCTCGTTTTAATATTTATCAAAGATTAGAACGAATTTTTAACTTAATGAGATTTATCCCATTAAAACCAATAAATCTTGAGCAAGCCTTATCTGCAATACTGCAAAAATTTATCGACAATGTTTAGTTGTACCTATTATTATGTCAGAGGCTACATTTATAGAAGCAAGGGATAAAAAATAATTCTATTTGGTAAAATCGCTTAAAAAATCAAAGCTTGTTAAAAGTAGTTAATAATAAATTATCATTTACTAGTACAGGCTACAATGAACTTAATATTTCACGATTGAACACAAATTGCGTGACATCTGCTAGACTCATGGTAAGATTTCGGACAACACAAAATTATAAATTATATATTTATTACTCAATACATAGATGGATGTCAGATCAAATAATCAGAAACCGCTAGCCAAGTTTCATCAAATAGTCAATGATGTTTGAAGTGTTCACTTTAAGAACTAAAAAATAAGATCAAAGATGCTCATGTGTGAAATATCTATTCTTATAAATTATGAATAAATAATTTTCGTCTGGATATTGAATATAATATCTGTTGATATTATAAAAAATATTTTTATATGCTCTTTTCACTCACTTAACTTTCATTTATACTATGTTCTTTTATTTTTCAATTATCGCATTAAAATTAAATAATAAATAAACAACACTTTAACCATTCTTTTATTAACAATTCTACTTTTATTACTTGACTTAGATCATATTAAAATATACAATCAATTCTAAATAGATATATTGATTCATATATTTTAAAGAATCAAAATTACTCATATTAAACAAATATTGATTCATATTAAAATATATATGATTATTACCAAAACGCTATAAACCAAGTTATATAGAGTGAAACGAAGTTCAGTATGTAAACAAACTCACAATCTCGAATTAACGATAAATACGACGACGCTGCGTTTGAAGTACTTCTGATTCGTCATCTCCATGAATACATCAGCGACTTCGGCCGGTTTATGGTCCTTCATTCTTCGCTCCAAACTTCTGAGGACCGCTTCGTCTACAGCGCTAATTTACTGGTATAAACACTATTAGAACGACTTCTGAAAGTATTCTTTGAGCTAGGTCGGCGTTTTCTCTGGAATGGTTTAATGAACTTTGCTCCAGAAAGGATTCTAGTCGTACGTTTTGAAGTGCGCGGTCAGTTCTTGGCAGAGTTTTTGGCTACTCATTGAAAGCGCATTTCTGTTCACATCCACCAGCGCTGATTTCAGAGCCGCCTCAAACTGATAATTGAACTGCAGCTGACTCAGCTTCGTTTTGCGAGTTTGTTTCTGCAGAGAAACTTGGTTGGCCTGGTTGGGCGATGCTAATGCGCTGTTAACTTTAAGAGTGCGGTCGACAAGATATTAGAACATGTGTGAAATTGTGCTATCATCTACGTTCATATTGCGCGAAATTTAGCCTAGCATCTAGCAGTAGCTCTAGTCTGGTAGCATTAACGCGCTGTATACCACACTATTAATTTACGCGTTCTCAGGCGGAATACCAAGTGCTGCCGCCAGTTCTGGCACAAGTGAGTCTATTTATGAAAACATTTTATGGTGAAGTGGTACTACAGCGATTCAATCTCCAGCGTATTGCGATACTGGAATATTACCTAACAAACATTACGTTTATACCAATTATTTTATATTCGATTTGGACAATAATTGAAGCAATTAAAAATAAAACGAAACACGACAATATTTAAGAATTGATCAGTGTGATTTAAAATTAGAACTGTTGGTTAAATTATCATTACATTTCAAACTTGACTCAACAAGTAGTATCAACTATAATAATGAGATTCACATGCAACCACATTTAATTTTAAGAATAGATGATGTTCTATATATAATATCGCATAACTCACTAAACTATTAAAATTAGAATTATTAATTCAAACCAAAGAGAAGGAATTAAATAGCCTACTAGATTCATAATTTTGAGAATGAATGATCATATTTGTTAATTTAAGAATAGAGTCATAATATGTACTCATGGCGTAATTTTTAAATTCTATAATATTACGTAAGTATTTAATTGTTATCAACTTTCATGTACTTATATTATATATTGAACTATATTGACTAATATTATTTATATTTTGGTTTTCAATTCATTTTAGATATCATTGGAATACTAAACTTAGATATTCCACTGTATCACAATTATTCTAGTTTAAGATCTTAGGATTAAAT